>JBBPKC010000038.1:66656-92663 GCA_038089055.1 Tylopilus aff. balloui | reverse complement strand
TTAACCTTGAGTTCTTGAGCTTGAGCAGTATGAGTGGTGATAATGGGGCCATGTTCTGCATGAGTGATAGAAATGGGATCTTCCTCCACATTTGTAGAGTGGGCCCCAGTCAAGACAAGCTGCTATTCAACAGCTTTGATGTGAGTATAGGCCAAAGCAGGATGCTCTATGTTGCATGAATATTTAACAAATTGAAAAGGTAAATATAAACTTACCCATTGGGTACCTTAGAACAATCTGAATCATGTGCTCACACAGTGAGTTCAAATCATCTCCACATGACTAAATGACTTCCTTCACAGCTAATGCAATAAGCTTTGAATGAGAAGATGTGGTAAACTGCTTGAAAGAAACAATGAGATGATCTTCAGTGGTCTTCTCTTTGTCCCAAGAGTAGAAGGAGTGGACCAGGATCAACAAGAGTGCTTCAACAAATGGCCAGTAAAAATAAAATTAAAACAAAAGAGAAATATATCAATACAAGTTACAAGGAAGCAAACTTGATTGATGCTTGAGCTTTCACACTATAGTAGTTAAGCAAACTAGAATGAAATACATGTATGAAAAAAACCTACCAGGAACTGGTATGATTGCTGGATATCACTCTCATGAAAAGTGCCAAACTAGAATTGAAAGATACAAGTAAGTGGTAAGATTGTGAATGTTTCAGGATAGATTACTTACATTCTATCATCAAAATGAAAGCACATTAAAGCCAAAAAAAAAGAACATACCATCTAGATTTGGTCATTGAATGGTTACCACTGGCAATCAATTGCAAGTATGTAAATGAAGGAACTTACATGCTGTTACATAGTGAGTAAACAGACTATCAGCATTGTGAAAATGGATCAGTATTCTAGACACAACTTATCTGTCATTTGAGTACAAAGTAAGCATGGATAGTATGATAGAAGAAATACAAGCACTTATATACTATAAGAAAACAAGAAACAAAATGGCAGTGAGCATGGATGGTAGGACAGAGAGATCATAGACACAGTAATTTACATGCTGCAAGAAGACAAACAATGAAATGGCAGCTAGTGTGGAAGGCAGATATAGACACATTGGTAGTAATGTACCTTCTATGAGAAGTCAAGAAATGAAATGGTAGTAAGCATAAGTGAAGAATAGAAAGATAATATATACAGCAACTTACATACTATAAGAAAACAAGGAATAAAATGTCAGCATGGTTGGCACATCAAAAAGATATAGCAACTTACAAACTGAGAAAATAGGGAGTGAAATAACAGTAAGCAATAAGAAGGCAGAAAAGACAGTAACATATTCACTATGAGAAGATAAAGGATGAAATGGCAGTGAGAATGGATGGCAAAACAAAAGGCAACAGACATAGTAATATACATACTATAAAAAGACAGGGAATGAAATAGCTGTGAACATGAAAGGCAGGAAACCATAAACATGGTAACTTATATGCTATGAGAGGACAAGTAAAATGGCAGTGAGCATGGATGACAAAATGGAAGGGAAACAAAGATAGAGACTTACATCCTATGAGCACATAAGAAATAAAATGGCATTGAGCATAAGTAGCAAGACAGGAGAATAATAGAATTGCTACTTACCCACTGTGAGAAAACAGGAATGAGATGGCAGTGAGCATGGATGGCAGAACAAAAAGACCACAGATATAACAACTTACTACCTGTGAAAATACAAGAAATAAAATAAATGGCAAAACAAAAGATCACAGATATAGTAACTTACATTCTATGAGAAAACAAGGAATGAACTGGCATTAAGCATGGATAGTAGAACAAAAGATACCAAACAAAGTGACTTATCCACTGTGAGAAGGCAAGGAATAAAATGGCATTGAGCATGAATAACAGAATAGAAAGATCACAAACATAGCAACTTACTCACTATATTTGTAGGAATGAAATAGCAATGAACACAGATGATACAATAGAAAGATCACATATATAGGAACTTACATCCTATAACCATATATACAAGAAATGAGATGGTAGTAAGTATGAATGATAGATCATAGACATAGCAATATACTCACTATGAGAAAACAGGGGATGAAATGGCAATGAGTAAGGATGACATAACTGAAAGGCCATAGACATAGTAACATACATGCTATGAGAGAACAAGGAATGAGATGATAATGGCTGAATTCATAGAAAGACAATAGACATAGCAATTTACCTCCTATAAAAAGACAAGGAGTGAAATGGTCATTAGCATGAATGGGAGAACAAAAAAGATCACAGATATAGCAACTTACATGCTATGAGAAGACAAAGAATAAAATAGTAGTAAACATAAGTGATAGAATAGAAATATCACAGACATAGTAGCTTACATCCTGTGACCATATATATGTAAGAAATGAAATAATAGTAAGCTGTTAAGACTGGACTGACTAAGTCATATACAACTTCAGAACTCCAGAGTTGAGGTGAATAGGGCATTGGCTTCACCTTATGTGGTACACCCTTGCATGGAATCATGCCCTAGAATTTCAGGCAGAAGGGTTAGAGATCAGAGATTAGAGGACTAGAGGTTAAAGAACTGGAGGTCAAAAAGTCAGAGGTCAGAGGGTTAGAGATTAAAGAGAGAATGTCAAGCCCTCAGAAAAGGTCACAAAGAGAGGATCAGGAGTTGGTTGTCAATGTTGATAGTCTATGTTGATATTCAAACTGAGGTCTACAGGTAGTAAACTATAGAGCTTTATATATGGGAAAAGAGCTAGATGACTAACTCTGAAGTTAAAGTAAAGTAAATACCAGAAGTGTCAAGTATTGGCTCTATTGAGTTGAAGCCTCAGAATCATGCTCCAAGTGAGCAATAATATTGAAGTAGTTCTAATACTGAAGAATGAAGCATAAGAGAGTATGAGTAGTCCAGAAGAATGGAAATGGAGGTAAATAAAAGACAAAAGTCAGAGGAATTTATTAATGTAAGTCTAGAAGAAATGAATGGAGTGAAAAACAGGAAATAGTCCAGAGTTATACCAGTGTTCATCCAGAAGATCTGGAGTTGGCTTTTGAAGCCCAGGATATGACATAAGCACAGACAATAAAGCAAAATGATATCAAACACAGCAACTTACAGCCTATAAGAAGACAAGGGATAAAATAGCAGTGAGCATAAGTGATAGAATAGAAAGATCAAACACAGCAACTCACAACCTATAAGAAGACAAGGAATAGATTAACAGTAAACATGGATGATAGAACAGAGAGACCATGGATATAGCAACTTATATCCTATGAGCAAGCAAAGAATGGGATGGCAGTGAGATTGGATTATACTATAGACACAGCAACTTACAACCTGTGAGAAGACAAGAAATGAAACAGCAGTAAGCATGAATAGCAGAATAGAAAGACAACAGACATAGCAACTTACAGCCTATGAGAAAACAAGAAATGAAACAAAAGTAAGTATGGATGATGGAATGGAAAACCAACAGACACAATAACTTACATCCTATGATCATACAAGAAATGAGATGGCAGCAAGCATGGGTGATAGAATAGAAAGACAACAGACACAGTAACTTACAACCTTTGAGAAGACAAGGAATGTAATTGCAGTGAACATGGATGATAGGACAGGAAGACCTCAAACATAGCTACTTACATCCTATGAGAAGACAAGGAATAAAATGACAGTGAGCATAGATGGCAGGAAAGAAAGATTACAATGATAGCAACTTACATTCTGTATGAAGACATTGAATGAAATGGTTATGAGTATAGATGACAAAGCAGGAAGATGGCAGACATAGTAACTTACCCACTATGAAAGACAGGAAGAAGACTGCAGTGAGCATATATGGTAAAATTGAAACATCACAGACATAGCAACTTACCCCCTGTGAGAATACAAGGAATGAAATGATAGTGAGCACAGATGGCCCATTAGAAACACCATAGATACAACACTTACCACCTATTGCACATTTAGGAAATTTCATAACTGTTAGTTCTCATGATTCTTTTTTTACACACTCACCCAAACATGTGAAAACCACAATGCTATTCCTGACTGAGCAGTCCAACCATGCTCTCTCCAGAGATCATTTTATATCCCTTTAGTTTTTAATAGTCTCAACAGTAACCTAAAGCAGAGCTTATTAGTAATGTTACCACCACTATACTCACATACTACATTCCTCTTCACAGCACACTTGACACAGATCTCCAAGTTTACTTGCAAAGCAGAGTTCAGTAGTGCCTCCAGCACTTCACTATCCAGAGCCTCTACAGTGCAGTCAAGGAGTGGAGTGCAATCTGTATCCTCTTCATTCATTCCTTCAATATAAGCATTACATTCAATTTATATATATCATGTGGAAATATCAATTGCTTACCTCTCAGACACAGACATTTCTTGGGAGGATGCTCTCTGCTTTCTAGCATCCCATAGTAACCACTTCTGTTAAAGATATGCTCTGCATGCTTTGCAGCCAAAGTTGCAGCCTCTGGAATACTTCTTCCTTGCTTTCGAAGTTCACAAAATGCAACTGCATCCAGTGCATCAAGTTTGGTGAAAATAGCAATAACAGGCACTAATGACCAGGTTAGCAAATGGCAAGAGTCACCTATCCTGCTTACCACTTCCTGTTCCACATTTTGAGAAAAACACCTCCTCTGCCTTGGTGATTGGCCTTGACTCCTCATTCATCGGAATGCAATACCTATTGTGTGTAACATTTAGATGGTGCC
The DNA here is from genome assembly GCA_038089055.1 of Tylopilus aff. balloui. Lineage (NCBI taxonomy): Eukaryota > Fungi > Basidiomycota > Agaricomycetes > Boletales > Boletaceae > Tylopilus > Tylopilus aff. balloui. The sequence goes on along the minus strand of JBBPKC010000038.1, from coordinate 87,945 downwards.
AGAGCAGTACTACATGGACCAGAACCATATGGCATGGAGGCAATCTCGCAGGGTCTTGCTGTTCGCACGCTCTTCAATGAACGATTGAACCTTCTCTAGTTCATCCACCCTTCCTGCCTCAAACCCACGGGAGTCATGGAAAACAAAGCAGTTATTGCTTTCAAATGAAATTTCATTCTCTATTTCATGCTCGCCACGCTGGAACTTGTTGTCAAGAGTCATCCGTTCTTTGGATGTGCGGATACCCACGCCTATGGTTCCTTTGACGTTAATGTCAACCTAGATCGAACCTGTTAGACGATGGTTTGCTTTTGCAAAGGAAACAGTGCTGACCTTCCTACCATACCGATTATGAACAATTGGGAGCTCCGTCGTCTTGCAGACTCTTTGGAGGAGTGTTGTTTTGCCAGCGTTGGCTCGTCCGATGACAAGAATGGGGAATCGTGGGAACCTCTCCCTGACAGCAGCAGCACGGTCTGACATGGTGAATGAGATTTTCGTAGGGTGAAAGGTCGAGACGAGGATGTCAGAGGAGAGTGAAGACAAGACGGGAGGAAGGCGTCAGCTTGCTATACATGCGGCGTTCACGTGCCCTGGCTCTCCGTCAGCACGAGTAGCGTCCAAAAATCTCACCTACTGTTTACGCGTCGACTGTAGCTCCATTGGGATATAACCCGCTCACCAAAAGAAAGTCAACGCTTTTAATCGGGCGGGAAACATTACGACCGGGCCGCTGTCACAGAGCTACGGAGCTTTAGGGAGAGAACGAATGGGAAGGCTCATCCCTACCAGCCTTCAAAAACATCCGCGCGCTCTCAGATAAGGGAGCCAGTTCCTGATAGCGGTGGGGCAACGAGAATGTGAGGCATCTTGGATTATTCAGTAATGCGGAATGAAAGCAGTTAGAATTGCAGGATACCAGTGGAATGTGCGCCGACGGACTGGCCTAGACGTAGTATGAAATGATAAACCACCATCCATTACCAGGCAGACGCGAAGGCCGTACCGTAGACTAACGCACGGCCTTGTTGGTGGAAAGCACTTGCGATCTCACGACCACTGTGGTTCTGAGACTCGCACTGCGAGTCCGAACAGCTTTCCCGAAGTCTAAGTTTGGCACGCCTTTCCTGCTTTCGCAACCTGCGCCGAGAAAGTCGTCGAACTCAGGAACGAGTCGACTTTGGTGGGTCTATAACTCTTTAGCTGGCCCGTCACACTCAAGACTGTTCTACTCGAATCCTCACGTGTCCAGACAGCGGCTCAACGCCACGAAAATAGACGCACGACCAGCTGCTGGGTTACGCGCCTTTCCCCAAGGCGACGTCATAAATGCACGGAAACAGTTAGTCGTCTTCACAGCTTCATCACTGGGACCCGCACCTGGGCGGCTTGTGGCTCAGACGCTGCGACACAAGATGCTGAAAAAGTCGTCTGACCAGATGCAACGGTCTTCGAGAGGTCAGCTGTAAATCCTGCTTTTTGTGCACACGAAGGTCACGGTTGATCGCTCGTAATCAATATACCAACGTCGGGCTATGCTGCCTCCGTCAACTTTTCTTTGCCATCTTTGATCTGCGACAGTACTACATTGGCTATACTGTGCCGAGTTAAGGCTGAAGATCTCGCTGGGAGTGGTTCTATTTCATAGTTTTTGTTCGCCATGTGTTTCTTCGCTTTCTGACCAACGAGGGCTGCGTGTCTGCGGGGAAACTCTTCTGCTGAGTGGAAGTGTGGTTTTACTCAAAGTACGCGTGAAGCTACTAGGCGATACTGGTATTCTGGGCTGATGGTCTCAGACTCCAGTCCTATAATAGGACCCATGCTCAGTGCTGTCGCCCAGAATCGGTGATGGTGCGCCGGGGGGTATCTTTGATCTGCCCGTGACATTCGCTGTAGGTCCCCCAGTGGGAGGAGTGTCACCCCAAGCGGTTGCTAAAACTGTTTACGAGTCGCTATCAAGCAAATTCAAGGCATGGAGCGAAGCCTCTATGGGCGACTCATCACTTGCTCAGAGCCCTGTTGGAGGTGTACGACGGCGAGGGATCCCCCCACTGCGATGTAGACGACCACATCGAGATGAAGGCGACGCGAATGCAGAGCGTGAAGGCGATGAACCGGACCCTTCGCCAAAACCCAAGAAACAGCGTACCACCGACGCACCGCCGCTCCCCGAATCCATAAAGAGGTACGCCATTGCACAGCCTGCATGCGGCCATTTCTCTCCCGCAATAGCTGTCTCTCACGTCCCTTCCGTTAGTATTTCTGGCCACACCATAACTCTCAATATTCGTTAGGGTGACCTTACTCAGTCCTTCCGTCAACCTTAAACCAGTCCAGAAGATTTTCTTCGCTCACTGTTACAGAGTACCGCACGAACTCGAACTCAATTGATCAGCTGCGTCGTGCACATGCATACGTGCAGTTGCAACGACTCGGATTCTCAACATATTCCTTCGCTTTCTAATCTCACGCATTGAAATGCTCTCCCATTTGTATCCCTTTCCAGCTAAATGGAACGTCCCGCCCTTACAACACCAAAACTCGGTTCATCCTACTCCACTACGAACCTGGATTATTCTGCTGTACATACATCTATTCTCATTCCGTCAAAAGGCTACTGTCGTTACCCTCAAAGTTGTGACCGTTCTTCGCCAAGTCCCAGCAGCCCTCGAGAAAGAAGTTAAAGTCTTGTTCAGTTACGAGAAAGTGGACACGTATCCACACCAAGGCTTAGGTACCAAAAACACGAAGATGCAAGCACGAAGGACGACCCTTGCCGGGTGCGACAAGGGTCGTCATGGGCCATGCCATGTTCATTTCTCCTCTTAGCTATGTTTAACGCGTTTTCCAGTGTTCCGGGGCTGTGACCGGATTCCAGCGTCTGCGGTGGACGCACGAAGACGTCGGTTCACCGTTTGCACATGCATGACACCACAAATGGATCGACTTTTTGGGCCAACCTAAATGCAATGCGAAACGGGAACCTGATGCTTTATTCTCTCCTTTACCACATTTAACCCAGTCACAAATATTGATGCATTTGTGATGTGAAGCAGAGTACACCTCCGTAACTGCTTCACCAAGAATCCAGCCACCCAGCAGGAACTTTGAGTCGCATGGAACAGTCTGTCAGTTACCGTCCTGTCCGTTGGTCAGAAAAAAACAAAGATCAGCCTAGACCTGTTCGTACACGCCGCTGACGTTGCACCCGATATCTTGCTGGTCAGTACTGTTTCTCCGTCTTGAGCTCTTATGCCCTTCCAGCCCGTCGTTTGACCAGTGGGCTCCCTCCTTCTGCACAGAGTCGATTGCCAGCATCCATGAGGATCTTTTTCTGTTACCGGCACCCGTCTGTATCGCGTCCGCAGCTATACACAGTATATCCCGTTTGTGGCCCCCGCAACAGCACGGTTACGCATGTGGACCTCCCGAAACGGTTGATTGTTTTAGTTTTCTTGCCACAATGTGAGGTTATGAACGAACTCAGAAGAGGTCGAACACACTCGAGGTCGTAATCTCCGAGGAAGAAGCAAGGATAAGGATAAAAGAGCGTACGAGTGTAACGTGGGCATCGGGTACACATTTTCCATGTTCTCGTTGTTCGAACATTCTCCTTACCCCTTTTCAAACAACACTTCGAAGCGGTGGCCAGCATTATGACATGACGTATCCTCGGTGGCGAAGTCATCACCACTCCTGATCCAACTTGCTACTTTCTACATAGCAACAATCGTTGAGGCTCGGTGCTCCGCTCCAGCTCGATCAGAGATTCGACATCCCATCCACCGAGGTCGCGCCATTTCTGAACGTTGCTTCAAGCACACTTCGAGTTCAGTCATGGTCAATGCGATAGACAAACTTGAACACACGGCAAGTGGTGGTGAACTGGTTAGAACGAAGAGCGTCTCTATGGCACACTTCAGAACCGATGCCGGGGACGCGGTGACAGTGACTACCACCACTCAATGTACTTACAAGCGACCCCGATCCGAGCGTGGGGAGATTGTCGAACAGGAGGGCTCATAGTGCGCTGTTGGTCTTGGTGATCGGAAACGTCTCCACTTCTGGTGTTATTATGACGAGCTCCATGAATGAATCGCGGAGCAAGTATTGTCAGTAATCTACGTCGCAACCGTGATGGAGCATTGCATATATTGGTCGGCCGTTAAGATTCCAGACAGCGACAATGTCAGCATGAGCCACGGAAAGACAATTCAATATCCATGTTCATGGGTCGCCGTCCACTCTGTGAAGTAAAGGGGGAGGAGTCGTAAGACAGGCTAGTCCATATTCATATCTAGTACACCGCCCAGGCGTTCTCGTTGGCGCAGCGCATCACCTCGTTCATGACAGCCGCTGCCGATGATGCCCGCGATGTACTCTGCTGTCCAGGGTGTGTCGTAGTGGTAGTCGAGACCGACTTCGCCCCATCTAATGTAACGGGGATGGACCATTGCTTCGAGGCCGCATGGGGGAAAGGGGGGCGCGTGATTGGGGGTGAAGGACGGCTGGTCGGGGACGTACATGGATTGCTCGACAGCGTCGTCATAGGACTTAACTTCGCGTCTGTTTGAAGCCCAAGTTGTCAAATATGTGTGTGCACGAGGAGGGAGGAAAACCACCAATGAGGTAAGTACGTACGGATGCACGTCTGTATGGACCCGATAGAAGGGACGGCGGCGTGAGGTCAGCATCAGGGCAGTGGAGGAGTGATAATCATGGAAACGCTTGGCGACGACAACATACCCATCACGAACCAATACTCGGTCCCGCCCCGCGGCGTTGCGGTATCCTGTGCGCCCAGCGCCGAATCGGTGGGTCCTTCCAGGCGGGCTAGATGGGAGCGCTCCCGCTTCAATAATGATCACCTGGACGCGCATCCCGTGGTACACCACGCGAACAAGGTCCCATGGAGTCTCACTCTTGAAGGTGGGTGTGGGCGTCGATGACCGGGGTCATTGCAGCCTCGGTGTCGACGTGCGGATGAGATTCGTCAGGAAGAACGTGCCAGACTGCAATCATACGTAGCAAGGGAAACATGGGCGAGGAACGACGCTCGTTCAGGCTGCCAGGTGCATAACCCAGACCATGCACTATCATCGCTCGCGCTCGTCCCTCGGACACATTCCGAGCATGCCTACACAGTTTACGCCCTACGACAAGCACATCAACTAGATTGAGAGACAACATCTACGCGCTCGGGGATTGCACCACCTGTTGAGATGGGATGCATTGGTCCGGTATTCCTCGGTGTCGTGTGCATTCGGCAATGGAAACTTGTCTAGCTTCCAACGCGCAACGCACTTTTTTTCCTCCTCGATTCGTGTCGGATGAGACATAAAAGCGAAAACAGAAAAAAAAAAAAGGATAAATAACTGGTAACAGACGAGATCCATGATTGAAGCGTGAGTGCTGCATTGACGGGTGTGCATTAAAAAGGAAGAAGACTGCCTGCACCGCGCAGGGCGATCTGTCCGCCGAAGCGGAGCGTCTGCGTGCCCCCTGGGAAGTACGCAAGTATGTAGGCAACTAGAGCGACGACCTGAATCCGGCATCAGCATGGTGTAAGCAAAAAATGGGTGCGTGACAGACCTGGACGATCCCTGCCAACAGCGAGCCGATTTGGGACCTTGCCTGAGAGAGGAGAAAACGTCAAAACGTACGTCGGGGAACATGGATGGCGCTCACCCCGATCGCGAAGTAGAGGGTAAGAACCAAGCTGGAGAGATACACGGACGAGAAGAGTAGTCGTTCTTTGGAAACCAAATGTTTGATATGATTAACGGGTCCGATGAGCACTGAGAAGCTGCGTTCGGAACTGGTTAGTCACAAAAAGGTGAACACGGAGTGGAGGACTTGCCCCGCCATGACGAGAAGACTTCCCATACTGAAAGCGGAGCGTAAGTTAGAGCATAAATGAGCAAGGTGGGTCAGAGGGCGAACCTGAAAGCGAGAGCAAACTTGGCAGGACGTATTGGGAGCCAAGGGAGACCGAGAAACGCAAAGATGAAGCATACGCAAGCTCCGATGAGGCATGCACCGAAGCCTAGCAATCTGAGTGGTCGCTGAAGTGAAGTAGTTCGGTGCTACAGAAGGACTGACCTCTCCCATCGCGACAATGCGAACCAAGCTTCTTCTTCGTTAGAGCGCTCGCTAGACCGAAGGGGGACGTAGTCGCCTGCGACGGCATTGTAAAAGCGCGAGAACGGATTTGACGGCTGGGCTGGCTGAGCCTGCTGTGAGTCGTCGTTGACGCCGCGAGCCCAGCGAAATTGGGAGAGGTTGGCGCGGAAGGACTGCTCGGCGGACATGGATGTAGTTCAATGCAAACGTAGCAATAAACACGCGTCAATGGACCGCCTACGAACCTGGCTCACTGCTCACGGCGGCTCGTTTCACCCCTCCGTCGTGCTCGAGTCTGATGGTATACCTCGTATTGTACCGTCTGCAGTCCTTGACGTTCGTTGGCAGGTCCGTTTGGTGCATCCGTGCTCGCTCCAAGGCTCGACGAGGACACCAATATCGTCACTTGTCCCTTTTCTCTCATCATCACGAAACACGCATCCATGCACGCCTTGAAATCGATCCTCGGGACAGGCGCACGCGCCTCGCTCGACACCTGGTCAGAGCGCCAGCTGATCTGCTCTTATCTATGTTTCCACCAGCTCTGTCCAGAGCAAAGGTCTATCGCGATCGCTCTCTCCTCCGTACCTCGTTCATGATGTCCCACGCAGCTCGACCGAGGTTCTGCGACACTTCCCGTACGTCCAGTGTCTCCCCCCCGCCGCGAACCTTTCGACCTCTCTCCACTTCACGACGCCCGAACGCGAGACCCTCCAAGGTACGAATCTCTATGGCGCGACGTTGGATCGTGAGCGCGATTGGCGCATGGAGTGGGCACAGTGTCAGTCTCTCGTCCAAAGCATCAATCCCGCGTGGGGCGATGTGTTCACCTGGTCCGTGCCTCATGTTGTCTGACTCGCCTTCGTTGACGCGTGCGTCTAAGGGTGATGTACGCGACCGCCTCGACCCATCTTTCGTCCCGTGCTTTCCCGTCTTCCATTCTCTCTCCAAATCCATCACTCGCCTCTACCCCATCGACTCATCCTGTCCTCATCCCCGGCGTCGATCTCTTGAACCACAAACGCGGACGACCTGTCTCATGGATCGTCTCCTGTCAAGATCACGATATGACCGCTCTCAATGCAATCTCGATCGTCGTACACCCCGAACCCGACGCAGATGCCGATGCAACATCGCCACGCAATGAACTGATCGAAGTGTTCAACAATTACGGACCCAAACCAAACGACGAACTCATCCTCGGATATGGTTTTTCGCTCCCGGATAATCCAGACGACACTATTACGCTTCGAGTCGGTGGTTCGAAAACATCGCAGAAATGGATAATCGGCCGAAACGCGCGAAACGTCGAGGACCTCTGGTCCGAAGTTCGAAGCATGATCGCGAACGGGGAAAGCGACTACGCGTTCGAAGACGATCTCGAAACTGCAGCCGCGTTGGAGGACATGGTTCAGACGAAACTAGACGGCATGAAGACCGTGGCGGATGTACGGCAGAACGGCGAAATTCGACCGACAGTCAAGGTCATGCTGGAGCATTATATCGCAGGTACGCATCTTGGCTTCTCGTCGGTTGTAAATCTTACGTCCATCCAGGACAAAGGGAAATTTTAAAGTCGATCTTGGGATTCTTGGACGGGAAACGACAGGCCGCGATCGAATCTGCCAGGGAACAGGGTATCGATCTTGTATTTGATGAAGATGATTGTTGACTGTTCTTTAAATGACCTTCGTTTCAGAGGAGATTGATCATCAGTTTTCCTTGACGAGAGGCCGGGTCCAGGCTATATAAGTGTCAGAATGGACCCCTTTCTCTCTGTGGCGAGTCGGCATTAGTCATCACTATCTATTCAGATGAATGTCGTCTTCAGCGATTGATTGAGCGAGACCACTGACGACTGTCTCAAAGACCTGATATCCGATTCATGGCCGCGTCCGTGCAGTCGAGCATCGATTGGACGGCAGGAGCCGGTATGAGATAGTATGGTGAGTTGACTTGCACGTCGCTATCTGCGCTGAGAACTCGACCGAAAAGGTTGTACCGCGTGGCTCTTGACGTACGTGCGGCGCAAAGCAAAGCAATCACATCGGCGCGGTTGTTCATCTCTATCCGCGCTGACCAGGTAGAAAAAAAATGTTACCGTCAAGATCTTAGCACTCTTCGAGACCAGTCTCGCTTAGAGGGTGACGATAAAAATCCGAACTGGTCAGGGTGTGAGCATTGCCCAGCCCCTCGGGGCCGATCGCCTTAGAGAACTCGCCGCTGACGGCGACACCGTACAGAACTCGTGGCGGAGCGCAGACGAAGTGTGGATATGCCCATGCAACGCGTTGAACGGCAACGACGAAACATCCGCTGTGCAATACCCTCGCGAAACTCCATCATGTCTCCGGTCCGCGGACGTATCGAGCATATTCGCGTCAACCCCCTCCCCCCCCTGACCGACGCGACTGGCAGCTTGCTCAAAGAACCGAGCCTTGCATCCTATATGTTCTCCGCTATGTTTCATCTTACCGCCAGGTTTTGGGATGAAGTTTTCTCCCTACAGTGCGTGTGACCGGTTACCTCGCAACGAAGGTGCAGGACTAGCTTCGATCAGTGTCGTTCGGCTCGGTCCATCTCCCACGTGCGACTCCCTACGCTGATTCGGCTCATTTCTCTCGGCGACAACCACCGAGCGCCCATAGTTTTGGCCGAACCGGAATCACTTGTTTACCCTTTCTTGCTTTTTTTCGTGGCTGCCATCTCATCCCCCTTGGACATCCGAAAGCTCAGGTACGCATGTTCAGAATAAAACAAAAGATTCTGCGTTGAGCCTACGGAAGCAAACTAGGCTTCCACCCTTTTTTTCGGAGTACAAACACCAAGGGAGCTCGATAAAAAGCTTAACCCCCCAAAGCACGTTCCTACTCCAACAAGTCATGCAACCCGACCGTATCCCTCAGCCTCCGGGACATAATTTCAATATACCCTTGATACGACTGCCAATCCCGTCCGATCGTCTCAGCGCTCTGTCGTCGCATGGCCCGTGAGACCTCACCCCCCAATGAAAAAAGAAAACACGCACGAAATCGAGACCCGATATCCGAGTCAGTGCGCCCACGAGCCGCTTGCCCACGTCGTCCTTAAACGTCGTCGCATCCACCACGGGCAAGAGCCGCATCGATGTCCGCAAGTTAGCAGGTGATGGTACAGCGGGCCGAGACGGATCCACATCGACATAACTTGCTAGATGCCGCCAGAGCAGCAACAGCAGCATCTCCGTCGTACCTGAAATCATCACGGTCCCCCGTTCCAAGTCAGACGTCAGAAGACAGAGAACCGATAGACGCTTGCGTACCGAGCACCGTCTTGACTTCGTCTTGAAGTTCTGTCTTGAGTCGCTCGAACACCTGATGGATCAATGACCGCTTTTGCGTGATATCGAGGTCTTGCAGGAACGCTGGATCCGAGACGCTGACGACCTCTTGAATGTTATCCACGCGGATGTGGTCTCGCGAGGACAGCTCCGCAGAGAGATCCGCAATTTGCTTCAACGTCGCAGCAAGGTCGTCGCACAGACTGTTCAGAGCTTCGATGGCGTCCCCGACGGTTGGAATCGTAGCTATGCGGCAGCTTCAGCGAACAACCCCGGCATCATCCTTCAAAGACAGAACGCACCAACAACGCGAGGCGGCCGCTCGTCTTGTCGGGGCGCCGACAACACAGGCGACAGCACTAGCATCAACTCGGGCTCCGTAAAGTCGCTCGCAGTCCCGAGATACTCGATGACTGCTTTTCGGAGCAAGCGCTCCTGCCGTCGGACTTGGGCATCAAACTTGGTTTCCGATTGGTGTCCTGGCGCGAACGCGCTCGCAAGCGCGATCTCGTGGTCCGTTTGGGGTCGCACCAGCTGGCTCCATCGACCGTTTCCGAGATATCGTGCGGCGAGTCCCAGGATGGCACCGTGTACGCCACCGAAACCAGTGTTCATCGTCATCTGGGCCAAGTCAGTTTTTTCACTCAAAAATGAGAAAGGATGCGGGTGGAGGCACTTGCCAGCTCGGATCTTGGAACGAGGGGTAGAAGACCGCTACTGAGCGATACAAGCAGATGGATCTCTTCAATGTACGATAGTGCCACCTCTTCGCTATCGTTTTTGAGCATGATCACGATGGTGTCTCTGTGGCTTGACAAGAACTCGAGAGCCTCGATAGAAACACAGACGGTGTGAGCATACGCAAACTATAGATCATAAGGAGGTTCGTTCACCTGGTTGTTCGTCGTCATATGCTTCGTACCCAGCGAAGCGAGCATGGCTACGACAAGCTGCAATGCAGGCATGAACAGTTGATGGTACCGCTGGATCGCAGACGGCAAAAACGAATCTTGGTCTGCAATGGGCGTCAGTCAACCAGCGCGATGCAAAAGAAAAAGACAACGCCGATACGTACCCATAAACGACTGATCCTCTTCTGGCCGCGTATCCAAAAACTCGCACTGAGACAGGATAGGGAGAATCTGCGCCTCAAGCAACCGTTCTGCACCCAGTCTCGTCTGCGCCATCCGAGTGAACAGCGACATCTTGGCTTCATACACGTACAGCGGATTCAAGTCGTCTGCGACCAGTACGACTTCAACACAAGGCAAAAAGCACGACGAAGCACAAAGGAAACGTACCCGGATCAGGCCTCAACACGTACTGCAACTGCATCTCCGCCTCCTTCAACCCCTTCACAAAGTTGGACAGCACGCCGTACCGTGTCAATGACGACAACAACACCCGCGACTTGTCCGCCCGACACAGGTGCGCAAGCGAATCGAGTAGCATGAACGCGATCGTCTTCCACACCTCCGTTCCATCGATTGCATCGCGCGAAATCGTGCTCACCAGGCGTTCCATCACACTCTTCATCACGGACAGCGTGCCCACTTCCAACGCGGACGCGTGCTGGGCAGTGCGACCACCCGGTGTAGGCGTCGAATGGGCAGACCCCCTTTGACCCTCCACGAGAGACAGATCGTCCCTCGGACCAAGCGCGGACACCGAGAGTGCCATCGACCGCTTCCCAAACGTGTCCACGACAGTTTCCACGTCGTGAGGTCCATCATCGGAAGAAACGAGGTGCAGATAGTTGATTAGGCATGCGTATAAGTTCCCGCGCACCAGCTCCGAACGGTTGCTGTCCAGAATACATTCGAGCAGACTCCGAACGAGCGCAAATAACCGTTCGGTCGGCAACGCGCCTGCTTCAACGTCGCCTCCAGCAGACTGTAGCATGAGTTGATGGCGTCTGTCCTCGCGCAGTTTTGTGATGGTCGAAAGGATGGCTTCAGAAAGCAACACTGCCGTCGGCTCTTGAACGTCGGACCGCACAATCCCAGGAAGCACGTGAAGCAAGTCAAAGAGCATATTCTCACGTCGATCGTGCGGGAGTCGGTTGAAGCATTTGGTGAGCGTCATGTCGAGCAATCGACGCCATGACTCGTAACCGGTACCAACCGCGTACGCGACTTCCCGTCTGTGGTTCTCGATCGCACAACTCTCCAAGATGTATGTTGTTTCCGCGCTGAGCTTCTCCGCCTGAGCCGACGTCGTGATCCGACCCTGCAAATGTAACGTTCGGCATGTGGCCGTGAGGAGCGACAACAGTGCTGACTGATCGACCACCTCGCACCCGGTCGCGTCCACGCGAATGCACGCATGGAGGTTGAGTGATCCCAGATAATCCAGGTCGACAGGGGTAGTGGCGAGCGAGTCCGACCAATCGAAGCTCAATGACTCGACGAACTCGTTGACGCGCAAATGGGACTGACCCATCTCCCTAAATGGCTGCAATTGTATCCCCACTTCGTCCTCCCAGTCAAACTCGCCGGCATCCTGCACGTTTTCGGTCCCGAATAAAATTTGCAGTATCTCCAACACACCCTTATGGTGTCCCTTGTTTGTCAACACGTGTAGGTCCAGTGCGGCGAGGTCTAATATCCGAGAACGCAGGTCGATAAATGCGCGAAGCGTGGATACGCTTGTTAGTACACGCGAGCCATCGCGATACATGACCTCGATAAACGGCTCCTGGGACACCTCCGGAACTTTGGGTGGTATCGCCGCAAGATGACGCGTGAAAAAGTCTTCCCTCGTATGCAGGTACCGCATCGTCGCATCCGATGTACGGGGGTGCACGCAGAGCTGGTATAGGATGCGGTAACACCGCTCGCTCAACGCTGGGAGGACATTGAAGAGTGGCTCTGCGTGCGTTGCCGCCTTGTGTTGTCGTTCCATATCCTTGCCCTTGGTTCTTACCCGGGGTACACCAACATTGACGAGATCGAGGATGACATGCGCACACGTCCGACGTGCGCCAATTGCATGGGGATCTTGAATCTGATGCTCGCTCCCTGCTCCGCCGAACAAGAGGAAGTGGCCGATGTTAGGATATGCTGTTCCACGCTCCGTATTGCTGATAAGGAGGTCGAGGATCGCAGCCCTGATGGCTTGATCAAGTGGTTCTTGAGTTTCTTTGTCCGCAGCACCGGCGCCCGTAGTTTGCTCCGCGGTCGTCTCAGCCTCGTCCACGTCATCCAAGGACTCTACGTCCAGCAACTGCCTGAATCCACTGAGGATCCGCTCAGAGTCGACACTACGTTCGATGAGTGTAAGCAGGTTTGTGACTGATGTCGAAGATGAAAGCTGAGAGATGATCTTCACGGCGAGGAGGACGAGTTCTGGGTATGCTGGATATATTACATATGCCGCGATCGCAGGGATGTACTTGGTCCCATATGTTAACGCTTGGTCGAATCGCGTATAAAACGACCTCGACTGGACGCTCCCTACGAACGGAGAGCTGTCAAACTCGGAGAGGAGGGGAACCAGTACATCGAGGAAGACGTCCTGAATCTCAAGCACTCGGTGAATGACGCGGAGGACGCGAATGATTGTCAACAAAAAGTAAGGTTCTTCGGTGGGAAGCTCGCGCTCGAAGCCTTCGATGCCATCGACGATGTAGGAAAGGATAGTAGATTGAAGGGGAGAATTCGTGAGCAGGCGAGTGAGCACTTCGAATCCAGGATGGACGAGCAGAGGGATGACGGCCTCTCGCTTCAGTGTCCCGTCTTCGCTCGCCCTTACAAGGTTTTCTATTTCCCAACCTGCCAGGGCACGTTCGACGAACTTGAGGCACAGGTCATTCATCCGCCATCTTTCCGAGTGCCGTACATATTCCCGGCGAGGCAGACCTACAAAAACGTTGTCCACCACGAAGCTGACGTAGGGGCTGATGCCAGGAAGGCGGTAGGGCTGACCCAAAGACTCGGGGATTGTGTTGCACGGCTCTGCGTCTGCCAGCAGACTTCGTGGGGAGAGTCTCTTTGGCGTATGTAATAACGTCGCCAGCAGGTTCAAAAACGGGATGGTGGCGGGATATAACTTGTATACCGCCTCCACTTCGTCCAGTTCTACCTCCACCCCTTTTACAGGTGGTAATACAGCACCTGCGCTGACCGACCGACCAGATATAGATGCACGCACGTTGATCACCTCGACTCTCTCCATCAACGTCCATACACTCTTGCATATATCCACACCAGCGACACCTGCTCCAGGCTCACAAAACGCAACGAGGGCATCGAATATAGCCCCCTTGAGTTCAAGGGGTATACCAAGAGGAACGAGCGAGACCAAAGTCGGGACAGCGCGGAACTGGGTGTTGGAAGAAATCGCAAGGCGCACAGCGACAGAACTCGTGGCCACCGTGGAGAGGAGGCGGAGGAAGGATTGAGCAAGAAGGACGTCCTTGGGTCCAATGAGGATGTGTTGAGGGAGTTGTTGAGAGGGTGGATGGGGAGGCTGTGAGGCAGCAAGAGAGCCAAATCCGCCGAACGTCGCGGCGAGAGACTGCTGAGAAGGCTGGTTCGTGCGAGGACTCGGAGCGGGGGAAGCCCAAGACTCGAGAAAGGCAAAGATCGTGGTCCAAGATATCGAGGTGCCAGCATTATACGAGCCAGAGGAAGCTGGCAGACTGCTGCCAGGTATGACTTCCCCGTCACCTCGCGCAAGGAAGTTGTATGCGAGCTCACTACATTGCTGACCCTTGGCGAGACCCGAGAGCATATCGTACAACGCCATCGTCATATTTACGTCACGGACTTCGGTAGACCATACGGCCCACTGCAGGAACGAGGGCAGTTTGCCCGACGACATTTCCGTGATTTCCATGTACGACAAACCACGAGATTCGCCAAGTGGTGTTGCACCCCAGAACTGTAGCGCACGCTCAGGCGGGAGGGACGCGTAGAGGATGCCAATGAGGGAATACAACATGGCGATATCGTTGCGTGGGGCGGATTGACTTTCGTTTTCACTGCTGATGGGCGCAGTCGACCTAAACATCCTTGACCGGTCTGTCCGAACGCTCGCAAGCACGTCTTCTTGCCTTTGCTTGATCTTGCGCAGCTCTGAGCTGGCATACGTAAGCAGAGATCTGATGAGCACGTCGCACGTGTTGAGTACGGGAAGCTTGAATTCATCAGCAAGGGGTGCCTTTTGTTGTTGCTCTTGTTGCTCGGGGACGAGTTGGACAAACTGCGCAAACGAGCTTATGGGTGAGATGTGCGTACGTTTTCGGAGCTGAATAAGGGCGGTAACGAGATATGTAAAGGCATCACCCTGAACGGCGTTCCATATCTGAGATTCAAGCTCTTCCGTTTTAAAACCCTCTTGGTTCTCTAGGGTAGGGGCTCGATGTCTGGTCTCCGTCATGAAGAGCGTCCACTTGAGCAGGATGGTCGCCTTCAAGCCAGGTTCTTTCCAATCCGTGGTAGGGGCAAGCTGGCGTTTCATGTACGCAATGGTGCCCGCGTCAATGGCGAGGTTTTTGCGGACTTTCCCGGCGAAAGAGTGAGGGTCTGCTGGGTCGAATGCGGCGAGCGTGGCGGCGAGGATATAAAAAGTCATTGGGTCGTTTGGGTTGGCTGCAAGCCAATCGATCGACTTTTGTACCTCGTTAGGGGAAAAGTAGCCCAGGCGGGCGATTTGGTAGTAGACAATGGCGAGATACCGTCGCTCATATTTGAGAGAATCATAACGAGCATTGAGAATGTCGTAGCCGAGAGAGGCTTGTGAACCTAGACTAGATGAGCTAAAGGGAGAGGAGGAGAAAGATGTGCACACATGGGCTAGGCGGAACGGTGTTGCTCTGGGCGTTTTGTCTCGCTGTCTGTGCGTGCACGACAGCAACACCAAGAGACTCGATCTCCTCGAAAATACGCGAGGCAAGAGAGGCGTCTGCGTCAGCTGACTTTGTGGCGGGAACGAGCTCCTGTCTGACGAATGCTTCGAGACGGAGATAGAGCCGGGGCGTGTCTGGTAGTTGGGCCAGCTCTGCGGCCTCGAAGAGGTAGCGGAGGCAATCGACGAGATGGCGGCGTCGCTGATGAAACTCGGCGACGGTCGCTTCGATGGAGTTTACCGGGCCAATGTTTGGGTTGACGGACATGATCACGCGGAGTGTGCTGGCAATGTACTTTTCAGAGCATTTGAGCTGCTGGGCGAGGAACACGGCCTGGCGGGCAAAGTCATCGTTGACGGCGAGTGACCTGCCATTGATGGTGATCTTTCCTGCACATAAGTAAGCGCCAAACGCGGTGGAGCAAGACACGAAAACACGTACCGGACTGGAGGTCGCGTTGTTCCTGTAGTGAGGGCTGGCCGACGTCCAAGAGGTCGCGTAGACGAGACTTGTGTAGGATGAGGTCGTCGAAGAGGTCCTGCTCAGCGTGGCCGCGTGCGGCGAGCGTGGTCGCGAGGACGGACCTGAGTGTGGCGATGGACTCCATCGTCGTCGTCGAGCGTGAACGACAACCGGGCATAAGTTTGGTTGAGTGACTGGGAATTCATTTCCTAAACCGGATAACACGCGCGCGGAATTCGTGTCCCTCTGCTTTGGCTGGACACGATGGCCGACGCGATTTCGTACAGACAGTACGTCGGCGAGTCGGACTTGCCCCACATCATGGCACTCGTCCAGACGGAGCTCAGCGAACCCTACGTCATCTACACTTACCGCTACTTCCTACACCAGTGGTATGTCCCCCCGTCCCCATCCCCCATCCCCCTCCCCCTCACTTACCCCCGCACAGGCCACAGCTCGCATTCCTCGTGTGTGCCCCGCCTCCTCCCCTTCTATTCGCTCACCCGATCCAGGCCTTACCCGCGGGATCGTCGGTCCCGATAGGCGTCATCGTCTGCAAGCAGAGCATGCACAAGCACGTGGCCAACAGAGGCTACATCGCCATGCTTAGCGTCGGCAAAAACTGGCGCAAACGTGGCGTCGGTAAGCCCATCCCACTTCCTCCCTCTCCCCCTGCCCACAGTCAACCCCCCACGCCCTCACGTGACCAGCTAGCACCCTCGTGCGCCGCTCCATCGACGTCATGAAACAAGCCGGCGTTACAGAGGTACATCGCCCGCCCTTACCTCTTGCGTGTGCTCACACGACCGTCCTAGGTCGTCCTCGAAACCGAGTTCGACAACATCCCCGCACTCTCCCTCTACGAGTCCCTCGGGTTCATCCGCGAGAAACGTCTCTATCGCTTCTACCTCAACGGAAAGGACGCATTTCGCCTCGTCCTCGCCGTCCCTCCAGACCCGGATCAGCCCTCTTCATGTGCGAGCTATCGCCCCATGCGAGATCCACCCCCCGCGTACCACATCGACAGTGACGACGACGACAGTTAAATGCTACATGTATCCATCACGCATCATACCCGCGCATCACTCACTCGCATCACGCTCTGTGTACACTACTGCGTCCATCCGTACGTCTCCCAGTACATACGACACATACGTGTCCAGTGTAATCCGTCATATACCACTTTCTTGGCCTCTCCATCACCCTTTTAGACCCCTCTAGTCTTGGTTTCGTGGTCGTTTTCTTTGGTCAAGGTACGCCTTCATGTACGATAATTGTAGACTTCGTTACACGATCACTTGTGTCAATAATTACATTTTTAATGGCTATACTTGCGCCAGTCTACTTTAATGTCTACCGTCGGCCATGATTAATATATCGCACCTCCTCGTGGTCTCACTCTAGTGCTGAGAGCAAAGAAAAGATAATAACAATCAAAGTCTTATAGTCGACAACATCCTCTCACAGCTCATCGTGGTCATACGACGGTTCATCGTCATCAGCGTCACCCCCACCTGCTCCTGACGAAGCATAGAGCTTGCTCGTGATAGGACCGACAACACTTTGAATCTCAGCCAACTTCTCCTCTAGCTCGTCCGTCGTCGCAGACTGTCCATTCTCGTCAATCCACTCCGTCGTCTCCTTGATAGCGGAAAGCAATGTCTTCTTGTCGTCTTCCTCAAGCTTACCACCGAGCCCAGACTGGTCCGCGAGCTGCGACTTGAGGCCAAAGACAAACGATGACAGCGAGTTGAGAGATTCGATCCGCTTCCGGTTCGCTTCATCCTCGGACGCGAACTCCTCGGCCTCACGAACCATGCGCTCAATGTCCTCCTTGGACAGACGGCCCTTTTCGTTCGTGATGGTAATCGACTCGGATTTACCACTGTAACCATAAAGTGAATTAAGTTATCAAAGAATAGCCAAGATTACACTCACGTCCCCTTGTCGGCGGCACCGACTTTCATTATACCATTAGCGTCAATCTCGAATGAAACTTCGATCTGAGGGACACCACGTGGCGCAGGAGGGATACTCGAAAGCTCAAACTTGCCGAGAAGGTTGTTGTCCTTGGTCAGCGCACGCTCACCCTCGTACACTTGGATGAGCACAGTCGGCTGGTTATCTGCGGCCGTCGAGAAACTGGACAAGAATCAATTAGTCTGTCAACCGATCAACTCGAACAGCGCAACATACATCTGAGACTTGCGGGTGGGAATGACAGTGTTACGGGGAATAAGTTTGGTAAAGACACCACCCGTGGTCTCGATACCAAGCGTAAGGGGGCAGACGTCGACGAGGACAACGTCCTCAGTGCCCTGCTCACCGGAAAGGATACCACCTTGAACAGCAGCACCGTAGGCAACTGCCTCGTCGGGGTTAATACCTTTGGAAGGCTCTTTGCCATTGAAATACTCCTTCAAAAGTTGTTGAACCTTCGGAATACGAGTCGAACCACCGACAAGAACAACCTACAACCCTTTGATCAATGGCGCGCAAGTCAAGCACAACAAATAATATACTTCATCTACATCTTCTTTCTTGACATTGGCATCCTTGAGAACCTGCTCGACAGGCTTCATAGTCTTACGGAAAAGGTCCATGTTGAGCTCCTCGAACTTGGCTCTGGTGAGCGTCTCGGAAAAGTCATTGCCATCCTCAAAGGACTCAATTTCGATCCGAGTCGATTGTTGACTCGACAAAGTCCGTTTAGCCTTTTCAACCTCGCGCTTCAACTTGCCCATGGCGCGCAAGTTGCTGTTGACATCAGTACCTGTCTTCTTCTTGTAAAGTTTGACAAAGTAATCAATGACCCGGTTGTCGAAATCTTCACCACCGAGATGAGTATCACCAGCGGTCGCAAGGACTTCGAAGACACCATCGTCGATAGAGAGAAGGGAGACATCAAAAGTACCACCACCGAGGTCATAGACAATGATCTGAGATTCGCCATCCTTCTTGTTAAGACCGTAGGCGATGGCAGCGGCGGTGGGTTCGTTGATGATACGGAGAACCTGCAGGCCAGCAATTGTACCGGCGTCCTTAGTTGCTTGACGCTGAGCGTCGTTGAAGTCTTACAAAGTTATTAAGTAACTGAATTTGCAATGTCTTCAAGGATACTCACAGGCAGGGACAGTGACGACAGCATGGGTAACCTTCTCACCAAGATATGCTTCTGCCGTCTCCTTCATCTTTGTCAAAACCATAGCGCTGATTTCTTCAGGAGTCTTTAAAAGGTGATAAATTTCATTAGACTCGGTACAACATGGACCAGCTCACGAATTCGCGGGTCTCGCTCTTGTAGTTGATCTGAACGACTGGCTTCCCGCTTTTGTCGATCACATCAAAAGGCCAGTGTTTGATATCCCGTTTGAGTTCAGAATCATCCATCTTGCGGCCAATAAGACGTTTGGCATCGAAGACAGTATTTTTGGGGTTAGAGTGGAACGCATTTTTGGCGGAATCCCCGACACTGCAGGTGTGATAAGCAGAGGGAAAGGATCAAGTAAACCGACATACAGTCGTTCGTCCTCAGTAAAGCCGACCCATGAAGGTGTTATCCGGTGACCTTGGTCGTTGGCAATGATTTCCACGCGACCGCCTCGTTGAACGCTATGCAAACAATGAGGGAGGGGTACTACGTAATCAACGAGGCAGCTCACCCAACACATGAATAGCTGAAAGGGGAGGCAACTAATCAGCGAGCAGTGAGGAAAGAGATGAGGACGCCTACGTGGTTCCCAAATCTGTGTCGCAGGGCAACTTGGTGAGCACGATGATGGAAAAGGGCAGATTAACTGTACGTACCGATACCAATGACAGTTCCGTATTCGCTCTTCTTCCCGGCCTCTTGCCCGGAGACGGCGGGGCACAGACAAATGAGAGCAAGAAATGCGAAAAGAACAAGAGAAAGAGAGGACGCCATACGGCGTGATGTTGCGCGTGATGGACGACGGTATGGACTGGTCATCGCAGCGGACGACGTGGAGGAGAAGAGAGAGACGATGGTGTTTGCAGAGAGAATGCTGTTCTTTATATTCACTCGCCCAGGGCCACGTACAGAAAATGTTGGTGACACGTCACACATTTGCCCCATGATTTTACCACGACCACATGACCGATGGCTCTCCCGAGTTATTGGTCCCCTGATTGGCTGTCGTGTGAGCACTCTGAAGGACGTTCAAGTGTTAGCCATTGAACACTTTCAAGGCGATGTCATGTTTGGTTTGCTACTCCATCGTATGTTGCGACGCCGGAGGTGTCGGTAGGTGCTATGCATCATGTCTGGCGTACCATCGACCCCACTTTAATCATTCCCTGAAGATCCCCGCTAAGAGCCCTGATTTGACACCCTCGCAAGGTATAGACACTCATCCATCTCTGCCGCTGCTACAGTCGATAGAGCTTTGTTGGTTGTCCACAGAGGTGCAAACAGACTACCCCGGAATGCAACCTGAGGATGGTAGTTTCAAGCCCGACAGTCGTGCTATCGACCATGTTACCCAACGTCTGAAGCCCCTTGCTAGAGTTATCGTTTTTATGACATTTCCCCGAGGCCCCGTCATTGCCTCCTTTCGTGCCCACATCCCTGGTCTGCGACAAAGGAAGCAACCGCAAGAGCAGACGGCCAGCTTCTCGCAGAGCTCGGACTATGCTAACAGGGATCCACGAGGACGCTCACGAGAAGTAATCAGCTCGTTTAATACACATTTGCCCACTGACTGTGTCACGCCCATGGGTCTTTGGAAATGTATTCGGCATAATTGATGTCATTCCCTCGATTGCGTGAGTGGTTGCAGCATAATCAGCGTCATTTGTTTGTGCAGCTGGCGCATCACGTTTGATGCCAATCAACAACTCCGTCTTTTTTTACTTACTTCCAAATGGCAGGCCTTCCACAATGGTATAGGGCGTACTGATTGACTCTCTTTGATCAGCGGCCCGCTTCCCTCCAGTGGGCGGTCGTGGCAAGCTTTCTTACACTTTGTATCGGAATGTCTATGACGGAGTTCCGTGCACCTAGTGCGAGTCACACCATTCCACGTCTCCCGCTGCAACGAGGTATGCACGGTATAGCTCTACTTCTGGACTCAGAGCCTTTCATCTCTTGTTGGTGTAGTCCTCTCTCGTGAATCATCGGCTGTACGTCCGAGTTACGCATACCCTCGACGGCCATTTTACCGCTCTGTCAGACACCAACACTATGCGGTCCATTCACTGCGTTGGGGTCAGTTGTCCGGATCTATTCTGCGTGTTTTCGTCTGCCTTCACAACATCATGGTTTCTATACAATTCAGCTTCCACCGACTGGGGTTGCGCTATTCAGATCGCCGCAGTAACTAATTTCAGAAACCAGAGCCTTGTTGTCGCACGAGCGCGGACCTTGTATGTACGTCGCTATTTCTGCGAACCCTAATTTCGCTCCCGCAGATTCCTGTATTACTGACTTTTATACTGTGGAATCTATTTGGCGATAGTCATCTTTCATGTTGTGCTGAAACTTGTTTCTGTCTCACGAAATCGCGCTACTAGAT
>JBBPKC010000038.1:27225-63975 GCA_038089055.1 Tylopilus aff. balloui | reverse complement strand
CAGTGGGATCTATCTGGCGATACTCTTTTCCCATGGTATTATTTGTTCTCTTGGGACTAACGTTCTCGCAAGACTTCAAAATCTCTACATCGTCCTCAATTTCTGGTGAGTGTCTAAGTTTAAACTACGTGATGTCCATGACATCTGAAAGCATCCACACTGACAATTGTTATCAGCCTCTGCTTTGCAGTCATCATTGGTCTTCCAGCTGCTACCCCAACGAAATACATCAATAGCGCGAGCTTCGCCCTTGGAAACTTTTCCAATGGCCCGTTGTCCTTACCTGTTCTCCTGGCCTACCTTAATTTCAGTCATTTAGTTAATGGTTGGTCGGACGGCTATGCATTCATCCTTTCCTTTCTTGCCCCTCTTTGGACAATTTGTATGTTTATCCTCTCTCCATTATCACAAAGGGAACGTATTGACTGTAACAATCGATTCATATAGGTTCGTTTGACTCAAGTGTGCATATCAGTGAGGAGGCCTCAAATGCAGCGATTGCCGTTCCGTGGGCAATCGTGAGTGTCCTGTCCACCTCCTGTCACTCGAGCTTATTTGCTTAGGTCGGTGCGATCGCTACCGCTGGTGTACTTGGCTGGGGTGCGTACTGTACTTGCGGTTAGCTTTGGTCATTTGCGTTTTGATACGGATGAATTTAGCGATCAACGTTGCTCTTGCGTTTTGCATGGGAACCAACCTTGCCGACCTCATAAACAGCCCGCAGCCAATGGCACAGATCTTTCTGAACAGCTTTGGACAGACGGGTACACTGACCATATGGTCATTCGTCGTCCTCGGACAGTGAGTAGTCGTTTGGCTCATTCGCATCCTTATGCGCTGATTTTTCCATGAGATATATGATGGGATCCAGTATGGTAAACATCCAGTTGTTTTTCGCACACGTACTTTGCGCACCTTGTTTCAGGTCCTTGCAGCCTCCCGACAGTCTTTTGCGTTCGCCCGCGATGGTGCCCTTCCATTCTCAAGCATACTATACCGTATGAACACCTTCACTGGCACGCCCGTCAATACTGTCTGGTTTGTCGCTGCACTTTCCGCCCTCCTTGGTCTTCTTTCCCTCGCCGGCCCTCAGGCTATCGGTGCCGTCTTTGCACTGTCTGTGACTGGGCTCTACATTGCGTATTCTATCCCGATTGCAGCGAGGTTCATCTTCAACAATGACTTTAAACCCGGTCCATTCAATCTTGGCAAATTTGTCGGTCCCTGCCCTTTAGTAAAGCTGGAAGCTGATTTGCTAATGTCGTACAGAGTCTCCCAGTGGGCTTCTGTGCTGTGTCATTCATGGCGTTCATGGACATCGTCTTCTTCTTCCCTACGACGCCCCGGACGAGTGTATCCAACATGAACTATACCATCGCCGTCTTGGGCGGTGTGCTCCTGTTGTCGTTAATTTGGTACTACTTTCCCGTGTACGGCGGTGTCCACTGGTTCACTGGACCGACACCGAATGTGGGTAACGGTGATGACACTCCAGAGGGTGCGAGCAGAGATTCGTCCTCGGTGCATAAAAAGGAGGGAATTGCGGCGGAAGAGATAGATGTGGAAGTTTGATGATGTTATGATGTCCGATGCCGATGACGTTTGCTATCGCTGAATTTTGCTCGCTTTGCATCAGGTTCGCTCGACTTGGGGGTTCAATGAACGTGTACTTGTGACTTGTAGTCATCTGAGCCAGGCAATCGACGGAGACGTACACTCACTGCCCGGTCGGCGAGCTTTGATGAGCTGACGCTACCCTGATCGCTTCGGAACGTAGAAACCAAAGTTCGTCTCCTAGTACATCGAGCCGAGAGCTATGAATCCTGATCGAGTCACCCAGAGCTGGTACTCGGGCAGTGATTTCGGGAGGTCCGGTACATACCACACTGCCGTAAGTACGGAAGTTTAGCCACACTCCGTATATATTAGCGAAAGGCACAGTATGTAGGTAACGTCTTCCGTCCAGTGCAGATCTTGGCGGGCGCCTCGAGGCTTCCTGTGATCCGATTCTGCCAACCTTGATCTACCGCCACCGCCATCACCCGTTTACTTTGCCAACCCAAAGTTCCGCAACTTCATGCCGCTCGCCACTTTGTGCTCACCATCACGCCACCGCCGTTTGGAGATATCTACGGTGGCCTCGAGGTTTCGTTGCCAAAGCCCTTGACCCATTCCCGGTAGTTTCGCTTTAGTGGCTACTTGAAGTCGTACCTATCCTGGTCGTCTCCCCTGTGATGCCGACAAGTACAGGCCTTTTGCCGAGGACTCGTCAGTGAGTTCGGTCGGTCATCATTCTCTGTTCTTTCGCCGTCTCCGTGGCGGGTATTGTTTGGAGCAGGAGTCTGAGTTAATTTAGTGGCGCGAAGACACGCAATGTCATGCTGTTTGGTGAACGTGGTGTGGGTGAATCCTCCGTCGTCGATGCGATCGTCGGACGGCTAGTAGCCAAGACTTCGGATGGTGCCTTGGGGCGCATCGATGGGAATTTCCCCTACAGCGTCACCTGGAGAACGGAGATCAAAGTCGATTTCTGAGGTACCACGAAGGCGTTTCTAGGGGATTCCCGGCCAACGAAACAAGGTTCAAGGCAGTTCTTGCAAAGGCAAATCGGGCCTCTAGAGGTGTCAACCTCCTGTTATGCTATATCAGAGGTGCCTGCGGTACGGGGGGACTAAAACAAGTGTCAATCCGTAACTGACCAAGCAAGCAAGACGAGGGTACCAAAGCTTTGATCGTCGTTCACCTTGATTCCTACGACACTTATGGGGATGCAGATTTGAGTGGGCTCCCTAGACGCAGGTAACAAGGTCTTCTTTCACTCAGCCCACCGCAGTAAGTACCACGGTCTGGGATTTGAGACACTAGAAAGATAACCGAAAGTTTGAAGCGTCAATTGCACCGGCCTCGGAGCTTGCAAAGACGGAGATGACTCGCTCAGGGTTATGGCATCTTCCGTGCGGGGAAGAAAGTGCCATTGCCCATCGCCGTTCGCGGACCTGAAGGCGCCGGTATGCGGTGCCAGCGCAATGAGCGGGCGAGGAGGGTTTCGTTCCGGCGGGCATCCCTTGCCATCCATGTCGATTTTCCAATGACGACTTGGACGCTGACGCTTGCCGTCAACCGATCCACCTCGTGCAAGAAGAGCGCACACAAAGAAGCCGGATAACTGCCGATGACACGTTCTGGATCACGGTACCCCAGGTGCATGCAGAGATCGGAGGGCTCGCATGGCCTATGACCACCGTCGTCGTCTGTGACACGATGGGAAAGCCATCTTTGTCGACGTCAGATCGGGCGTGCAGGTCTCGCTGCAGCGTTCCGTCGTTTCCGTGAACTCCCGACGGGAGCATCGGATTCTCGGGCTGACCCGGAAAAAGCTTGTCGCTGAAATCGGGTCCTGCGTCCCGGATCATCGCACCAGGGCTCATCATGCCTGCGGAAGGACGACCAGACTGCGAGACATGGGTGGGGTTCCATTCCATCTACAAGGGGCCGCAGCAACCCGTTTAGACTGGGGCGAATCTGAGACATCATCCTGGACTCAATGCTTACCCTGAGACTCAGGGTGCCAGTGAGCGAGGAATCATAATGGACGTGGTACCAAATCGGTGCTTGGTGGAGGGTTGGGGTGCTGCAAGAAATCTAAGTATCGTTCCCTGCGCAATCGCTGCTGGGCGGAGCATCAAGACTGGAAGGACAGCCTTGCTTCAAGGCTTGCCATAGAGGACCGGATCAGCGCAAAGCCACTCGGTCTTGGGGGTTCAATAAGTATCTTTGTCGTGTATTCGTAAAAATACGGAAAGGTTGTATGTATGAAGTCGCGGCGCTGTACACTGTACATATTTGCGCTGAGTAATGGAGACACTAGAAAGGGCATGTGAGTGGCACAAGTAGGCGGAGAATAATGATATCAGAGGGTCCTAACAAGATCCGCTATCCAATATCGCTGTCAGAGTCACAGGATGGAGGTGCCTCTCGGAAAGGTTCAACTCCCAGGTTTCCCAAGCAAAGCGTATCCATTGCCTTGCGGACCATGAAGCTGTAAACGAGCGTTAGAGAGGAGGATATGTACAAATTACACGTACCTTATTGTAGCATCTTCCACAGAATGGATCTCCGTCCTTATCATTCAACCGTTTAGAGTCTAGCGGGGTGTTACACGAGGTACAACGCAAGCATCCTCTGTGCCAGGTCTTCCCAACTGCTTTCACCTGTCAACCCATTAGGATGCATTCTGAACCATTAGTGACATATTCACTGACTTGTTCCGCGAAATATACATTTTTACCACATCGCGGACAGACAGGCGTGGTGCCGCCGAGTCCCCACGTCCTCGCAGGGCTAGCTGTGTTGCCACCAAGTGCGGCCCCGTAGCGGGAGCCTGTGGCAGTCTGTTTCAACGAATTGACCCCACCTTTCGAAACAATCCCAGTTGAGTTGGGTTTGAGTGGTGATGCTGGGCGATCAGACAGGGTGGACTGCATGACCCTCGTAGCCCTGGGAACGCTCGAAGTAGACTTGGAGGGACTGAGGGGCACCGTGCGTGGAAGTTGGTTTTCACCAACTCGTTTGGTGTTGGTGATTTCGCTTTCGAAGGACACACGCTCCTCAACAATGCCTTGTACTTCGTCCTCTTCAGCAGTGTCGTTTCCCTCTGTGTTTGTTTCTATGCGTGGGGTGCCTACATCACTGAGTGGGTTGGCCTGAGCACGGGAATACCGTGCAGGAAGCGCCGAATTGGCACGAAGAAGAGGTCCTGGTCCCGTAAGCTGAGTGCGGACAGGTGAATGGGACCCGCCACGGGAAAGGGGACGTGATGTAAGATCGAGTGAACCACTAGCTCGACCACGGGAGGTTGGCAAAGGGAAGGTAGATCGAACGGGGGACGTCTGGCCAGTGACGTTACCCGGCGTTGTGGAAGGAGTACTGGACGACACAGATACTGCACCGAATGTGTTTCTGGAAGGAGAGGAAGGACTCGAAGGTGAAAAAATGTCGTCCCGATCAGGAAGGTTTGCCTGTCGAAGATCCCGGGTGCCAAAGTTGCGCATATGGCAATTTTTGCTTGGGCAAAGGGTCAAG
This sequence comes from Tylopilus aff. balloui, assembly GCA_038089055.1. Classification (NCBI taxonomy): domain Eukaryota; kingdom Fungi; phylum Basidiomycota; class Agaricomycetes; order Boletales; family Boletaceae; genus Tylopilus; species Tylopilus aff. balloui. The sequence goes on along the minus strand of JBBPKC010000038.1, from coordinate 58,893 downwards.
ACGAGAGACGGAAGAATTGGACGAGTAGTGCCTACCAATATGGCTGGACAGAGGAGGGATTAAGATGCGTGAATGAACCATAAGATGAAACCATACCTCTTGGTCGTGCTCCAATAGGGTGAGGGAGTCCAGACGTTTATTGCACGAATTACACGCAAGACATGGCTGTTGGGGATACGGTGCGACCTTGGTGAGTGAGCGCAGAAGGGGTGGCGTAATTACTCGCCTTGTGGTAGAGCTAACATTGGCACCAAGTTAACCGAACCAATGACCACTGAGATGGTGATGGTGCAAGAGTAGCCGAGATTACTTACCTTTCGACCTGGGCCCATGACCTAGGTCATACGTGAGTCGAACGAAACACGAACGCAACTAATATATACCTGCTCAGCTGCATACACTGCCTTGTTACATCGAGGACACGCTGGTGTCCCTCCGAACGGATGCATGATAAGTCAATCAAGAGTAAAACTGGACATCAACGAAGCCGAAGATGAGCACGTGAACGCAGAGGGTCGCTGTCTTGAGCACTCGCCAGCTCTGTCCGCCCAGTACTGAAACTCGTGTACAACCTGCTCGTGGTTTCGACGTTAGCGACGGATCGGCATTTCCCGCGCAATCAATCACCTTGCGTCCTTTGGTTGGCATCCCACTTGTCTCATTCACAGTGCTCAATTGATAGTCTAAGGCCATTTCACTGATTCGTGAGGGTCCAGTAGCCCGTGATGGGTGGCGCGATGCTGACAGTCTCGCTGCAGTGGTACGACGTGTTGAATGAGTTCCGTATTCAAAAGCAGGCCATCACTTTTAATTCACCCTGATCTAGCTCCACCGTAGACTACTGGAAAACCACCTTATTAGCCAATGGTCACGGCAGCCCGGCATCACACGTATCGGAGCTTGAAATAGAAATCGTGATCGTGTAGTGGTCCATCAGTTTTTCGAAAATCTCGTTCTCATCCGGACATCATCCGTCTTTCCTATCCTTTCCCCCACGTAGACCCACTTAGACTCCTCCCTTCACCATCACCCGCAACGATGTCTGACGATGAGCAGCACAACCAGGTCTTTGAGCAGGTCTGCCTTCCTGTCTCTCCTCTCCCCGCTAGAGACCTCACCCTGTATACAATGTTAGGCCAGTGCAGGGGCCTCGCTCACATATCCTATGCAATGCTCTGCTCTTCGCAAAAACGGTCATGTTGTGATCAAAGGCACGTTTCACACAAATTATTCACCTTCTCCCGATGTCCATATCTGTTCTCTGACCCGTCAGGTCGTCCCTGCAAAATCGTTGAAATGTCTACTTCCAAGACCGGAAAGCATGGACATGCCAAAGTTCACCTTGTCGGAATCGATGTATGTTTTCGGTAGCACCAGCACCTCTTTTTATCTTTCCTGATATTGTCCCGCTTAGATCTTCACTGGAAAAAAGTTGGTGCGTATCGATCAGTCTGCTGAACGGCGTAAGCCATCTTATCGTGTTTTCCCAAATAGGAAGACATCTCTCCCTCTACTCACAACATGGATGTCCCTAACGTCCAACGAAATGAATATGCCCTCGTAAATGCTTATCTACGTTGGATTCCTTCAGCAGATTTTCACTGATACTCTTCTAGGTGAACATTGACGACGGTTTTCTTAACCTCATGACTCAAGACGGGACATCCAAGGACGATATCAAACTCCCCGAAAGCGAACTTGGGGGGCAGATTCAGGGTGATTTCGAGGATGGAAAGGAGCTTTTGGTCACAATCGTCTCCGCTATGAACGAGGAGCAGGCCATTTCCTGCAAGGAGGCGCCAAAGGGTGCTTGAGAGGTGTGTTGATGGTGTTCAAGATTGTTTAGCGACATTTTCTTGACAATGCTACTCAGATGCAGCTGCTGTGTTGGCTCGCGTTCCTTCCTTTGCATTTATCTGTGTCTTCATCCCTTGATCTCGTTCTTTGTCTGCATCATGTGTTCCCTGAATTAAACCATCCGGCAACGTTCCGGTGCATGTGCACGTACATTCCCATCGTTCTGTAACGTTTGAGTGTTTTAGTCACTGATGTAGTGTAGCCGTCAGGTTTGTATCACGTGGGTGTTATTGGGCCACAGCCGTGGGAGATGTCATTAGTACAAATGCAGTTGGTACACCCAGGCGCCCGATCATTTCTTGCCTGTGCCTCTAGTCAGCCAATGAGACGCTTGCCAACGTTGCCACCGTTGGTAATTTTGCACAGGTGGGCGAGCTAATCCACGGTATTTTGAAATCATTCAAGGTATTGGAGCAGCTACTTTCCCCAACGAACCTGGATCGGTCTGTTTAGTTACCTACCGGGTACCTGTAATATGGCGACCATATATGCGAATGTGAATGCATATACCGAGGTAGGCCACCATTACTCCTTTTTACATTTGTGATTGGATGAATGTAGTGACCAGCGTTCGGGCGCAACTACAGAACGGCCGAGCGAGCACACTTATGTGGCGGGCACTGGGTTATCAGGCGATGAGCCGACCACACCAAGGCCAAGAGATAATATATCATGCATGCATCCGCTTAGGCAGCGGACTCGTGTTCCATGCCATGCTGTGAAGATGCATTGTCCAACTCCATCGTTGTTGGCGTGGCCGGATATCTGTATCGGGGTCCGTATAAATGCAAGAACTGCTCGCTGTTTACTGCGGTACATTTCGTGACTTGGATTCTTTGCAACAGCTCACTCACTTCTTTCAATGCCTCAGAGCATCACAAACGGCTATAACGATGGTTTCAACCATGATTTTACAGATGAGGTATGGTAAACCTAAACCTCGTCCCCGTTTCTTACTCTGTTCAGGATGCCCAGAGGCTCGTCTCTATCGCTAGCTCCCCGGAGCTCAGTATCCACACCTGTCGCTGGATAGAAAGCGGCGTACGGTGCAATGCTGCTATCCAGGGGTATTGCTTCTCCGCCCACCTGCGAGACTGCCACGGGATACAGGTTATCGCATATTGCTCCCTTGGTTTTTCATGCCGCTGGGAAGGTTGCACAGATTCCTCTACATTAAGCAAAGATGGGTTGATGAAGCACATACAAGAAAGGCATCTGCTCTGGAGGTGGAACTGTCCCAATTGTGGAGCAGTGTTCACGCATCAGTTGGCGAGGAATATACACTATGCGCGTTGTGTGGGAGCAGTTGCCAATTGAGCGACTGAGGCCTTAGGATTCATCCCCCCTTCTTTTCTTCTACCCTCACACCATTTCTTCACATGCTTGTCGGATTGCCTCTAGTTTTTTTCTCGTCCATGAAGAGGCAGCTAGACTGCTGACGCTTTTCTTACGGTTACGTCCTTAAGTCATTGATCTATGTTCTGCATTTCTCCTTCCCCCCTTTTCCTTTCCTTCCATCACACTGGCTCGTGGTGTAGGCACTTGGTTGACTGAAATTGGTGGTAACAGGCCGCGTGCAACTGCCTGTTCCACTCACGTAACGATAAATGACTGTGGCAGATCTATGATGTATGCCAATCCAATATGAGCGGGTCACCAGACGCCCATCCAATTTAGATCGCTGATCACTGGGAAGTAGATCGGATCCCACCGATCCAAATCTGCATACCACATGTACTTCTACCAAGCTGTAAAGTTTCACTTGATCCAGATCGGCCCTGAGCGGCCCCTGGCCTGCCATCCTGTGCGGGTGGTCCATCTGTGCGTGTCGCTATAAAGTCGAGCCAGGTGGGTGCGTGTATAACCTAGTGACAATCGTGATGATGTGCTAGTTATCCTCACTTTTGCCATGCTTCTAGCGTATAGGATCCTCAGTGAAAAGTGAGAGACATTTGTCCGACTTACAGTGACGAAATCAATATGAGGCACGAGCCGAGCACGCGACACGAGAATAACGTGACTTCAAAAAGGGAGAGCAGGGTCGGACTTCCGGGGACGACGATCTCGGCGTGTCGACTTCTTGCTCTCGGCGATATTAAGGATGCACAGGTCCGTCGCATCAAGGTATCCAAAGGTTATGTCTGTCTGGAGTCATCCTTCTCACCATCAGATATGGTGTAACGGCTAACATTACCGCCTTTCACGCGGCAGCTCGGGGTTCGCTTCCCTGGTCGATGTTTTCGATGTTGCGTGCGCGTGCGTTTTGGCCCCGGAAAGAGAAGACTAGCAGATGAGACTGACAATCGCGCGGCTTACATCAGCGACAACCTTCTGGTATGAAATCCTCGATCGAACTTTTTTTACGCTTGCCTGACAAAAAAGGGAGCTCGCATCGATCATGACATGAAACAAGATCCAATCCTAGTGACCCAAATGATGGACATTAAATCGTGGGGTCGTTGCATTCGTTTCCGAGCAATCAAACTCGGACACCGGATATCAAACTCCGAGCCGCCTCGGTTGGGGGCCCCGCTATATCGGATGCCAAGCTGTGCTGCTGATAACAGCGATCGGACGAACCAGGGTAATCATCTTTTTGCCAGCGACAAGCCTTGATCGCGTCTGGGCGATAAAAAGTCTTGGACCGATCCCTGTGATGTCATTGGCACTTATGCCACATCTACCTCGTTTATTTGCTGAGGATTTTTACAGAGCATCCGACCTGCAATGCGAGTGTGTTCTGAGTGTGCATTTGTCGTCCCTGGTCAGTCGGATATGGTGTAACGGCTAACATTGCCGCCTCTCACGCGGCAGCTCGGGGTTCGACTCCCCGTATCCGAGTGTTTTTTGCCCCCTCGATGCTGGTCGTCCCATGTATTTTTTTGGCGAATAAGCATTTTGCTCCTCTTGCCCAACGGACATCGATGACGCTGGGCTCTGCTCTGGGTCGAGAAGTCTGCCTAGGACGTGCATGTACCCGACAAACGGATCCGACCTTTGTTAGACACACGGATCCATCAACCTCCTTGGCGAACTCGCCAGGTTCTTACACAGGGTACCCGTGATCGACACACAAACTCATCGCCGCAGAGCTAGAGTTTATCCGGCCCAGGGTAAGACATCGTCCCGTCATCTACGCAGATCACGCCCCCTTCAGCGTCGTCTCAATGGTGCGCCCAAGCCTCGAACAGCACACAGTGGATGCGGTGAAAGCGTACTACTGGGACGCGCAAAGTGGAAAAAGTACTCGGATACGGGGAATCGAACCCCGAGCTGCCGCGTGAGAGGCGGCAATGTTAGCCGTTACACCATATCCGACAGTCGGAATATTTGATGTCAGGAAGTGCAAGCTCGCAACTCCTCCTCCGTCCCATTCCAATAACCCGTTCTTCCATGACTTCGACGACGACGGTGACTGCAGCGTCCGTCGTCGAGCAACTCGATAAGTCTTCCGACGTGTTGACGTGGCTCAACACCGTCCTCGACGTTCCCGACAATGCCACGTCCAGTGACCCACCTCTGGTCGTCCATGCCTCCATCCTGGACGCGCTACAGACCGCGACGTCTATAGCAGCCCAGTCGACCTCTGCCACTCTCGAACACATCATCGACGACATTGCACGCGCCGCACCCCGTCTCGTCTACGACATCCACTTTGCCCGCGATGGCGCACTGGCTCTCCGCAACGTTCTGGCTTCGTCGCTCCCACCTCCACTCTCTCGCAGCTCAGGACAGACTACCAACGACTCTGCAGATCCCGACGCAACCCCCAGGGTCCTCGAACAATTGCAGCACCTCGACACTCTGAGAGTGCGCATGGAGGCTGCTCGCGATGTCCTCCGTGAGGCAGAGTCGTGGAGCGCTCTCGAGGCAGAGGTCACTACTTTGCTGGCAGAGAAGGCGTATTCGCGTGCCGCCTCCAGGTTGTCCGCTTCCGCTCGGCTGATGCCCGTTTCTGCGCGTACTGCCACCACTTCCGGCACGTCATCGGGAGGAGTGCACGAACCTCGTCGTGCGCTATTGACCTCGCTTGCGAACCAGCTTGAGGCTGCTCTCTCCCCTGATCTTGTGCGTGCCGTGACTACCTACGACGTGGAATCGTGCAAGTCGTTCTACGCCATTTTCGTCGATATAGGGCGCGAAGGCGAATTCAGAAACTACTATTACGGCACGCGACGTAGCTCCATAGTGGAGGTATGGAGCAACGCGGTCATCGAGGGCGAACCTAGGCCTAGCGAAGGTCCCGTTCCCCAACCACTTAGCACGTTTTACTCCTCCTTCCTGTCCTCCTTTTTGACGCTGCTAAGTGGAGAGCGTACCACCCTTCCCAATATCTTTCCTGACCCAGAACACACCCTCGCTGCTCTCATCTACACCACCCTCAGTGCACTCACACCACCCCCTGCTCAGCGCCTTGCTGCTCTTTTCCACAACGGAGGTAGTGCAGCAGCGCTGAAGGACGTCCTGAAACTTTTCCAAGCGTCTGAAGAGTTTGCGCGAAGTGCTGAGAGAATTCTAGAAAAGTTGCGTGCATCCGCGCCTCCCTTGGTAACTGCATCTTCTTCCTCAAGCGAAGGAAAACATTCCAGAAGGCGCTCCATGCGAATGTCGATGTCGTGGCGATCAATGAGTAGTATGGGCAGGCTTGGAGGGGGAGGCATAGGCAGTACAGCTGCTACGGGTGGTCGTACAGACGAAGGCGCGGAGTGGGATCAATATCTCTTCCAGCCATTCCTTGACTTCCAGGTCGACTTTGGCACCCTCGAAAGGCGGTTGCTAGACGAGATCTTGGGCTCCCCTCTTTCTGGCAACGTCGGGGATCTAGACGGTGATCTGGCTGCACGAGGCATGCGCGAACGTGCCGTGGACGTGTTCAGTGCTGCGGAGGAAAGCATAGAACGTTGCCTAGCGTTCACCCATGGTTATGCCTCTGTTGGCCTCGTGCATGCCCTGGATGCCTTCATCAGCACCTTTGTGGGGACCTGGACAAACTCCATTTCCAATCTCGTTGGCACAGACTCACGATCAGTGCCTGGGTTTGGCTCAAAGCCGACAGGGTCGGCGACTTGGGAAGACGAAGAATTCGCAGATCTGGACTATACTTCACAGGACTGGGCCAACATACAGAAGGGCTTGCATCTCCTCGCGGCTGGTCGGGCGGTGAAAGACCGTCTTGGCATGTTTGAGACCCGCCTAATGGCGTCGCTTAGACAGGTGTCGACGGCCTTTCGAACGGCGTGGGGAAGTGGCGAGTCCGGTGTGTACACGCCTGGCGCAACCAGAGGCCAAGGCCTCTTGCTCGCCCAATCCACATTGAACTCGCTAGATCTAAGAGAGCTCCTCACGCGCGTCGTACCCTCCACGAAACCCGCGCCGATCCTCCTCTCGAGTGCCCACGCCACACTGACGGCGTTCGCCCGGGCCAACCAGCGCGCGCTGCAACGCGTCCTGCTCTCGCCGCTCTATGCGCACCTCGCGGCGTACCCCACGCTGTCACTGTGGTCTGCGGCGCGCGTGCAGGACGCGGTGCTCGGCATGGCGGGCGTCATCGTGCCCACGTTCTCGCTCAGCCCGAGCGACGTCGCGCATCGCGTCGGCGATGGGCTGCTCAACCTCCCGAGGCTATTCGAGGTGTACGCGGAGGACGACGCGCTTGGGTTCGAGCTCGGGGAGCTGCTAGTGGGCCCCACGAGCGGTGCGGAGACGGCGGCGGCAAGAGAGGCGGAGAACGAGCGGGGGCAGCAGCAGCAGCACGCGCATTCGCCAGAGGCGGTCACCGCTGCGTGGCTCTCGTCGCTCGGCCGTGCGACGGTCGTGCACCTCACGAGGGACGTGCTCCCGCAGATCAAGATGCTGAGTCCAGCGGGGGCTGCGCAGCTCAGCGCTGACTTGAGTTACCTCGAGACGATCGTGCGTGCGCTGGGCGTCGAGCAGGGCGATCTGGAGCGGTGGAAGGTGCTTGTAGGGATGACGGACGAGGAGGGGAGGGCGGCGCTCGCGAGCAGCGACGACGGAAGCGACAAGATAGCGCGAATGGTCGCGAAAATGAGAAAGTGGTCGGTCTAATAAGTTTGTGCTGCGTGCTCGAACGCGTCCGGCAGGTAGTACAGTAAAAAATGCATCGGGACATGGATATCTGATCCTGCTGTCCCTTTCCTTGAAAACGATCAATAAATAACTACTAGAGCAGAACAGATGTTAAGGAACAAGACCACTAGAAGAGGATATATAGTACAGATAGCACGGTCAGCAAGTCCGCTGGCGTCGCTCACATTCGCCAAGCAGTAGCTCCCACTCTCTAACGCGCGTATGGATGGAAGGCATGTTGTCCGCGATTCGACATCCGAGAGGGACCCAGTCCCGTGTTCATCGCCATACGTCCAGCGTTTGCACCCATGCCCAGGCCGACGCCCATCGGCCCGCCACCCATGCCCATGCCCATGCCCTGCCTCATCCGCAGACCCACGTTGCCCATGCCCATCGCTGCACCAGGCTGCCCCATCATCCCCATGCCCATCGGTCCGCCCATACCCATCCGCATCGCCATAGGGTTCATCCCGCCCATGGGACCCATCCCTCCCATCATCCCCATCCCGTTCATACCGCTCATGCCATTCATACCGCCCATGCCACCCATATTGTTCATCCCCGCCATACCGCCCATACCGCCCATGCCCATCGCCATGCCCATCATCATCGGGTTCATCATGTTGATGCCCGGGGCACCGCCCATTGATGGCATCTGATTCATCATGCGTTGGTAGAACATGGTCGCAGCTGGGTTGCCGGCTTGCTGCGCACCAAAGGGGACTATCGGAACGGACGGCGTCCGAGAGTCTTGGTCGTTGAAATATGGCTCACGAGCCACAGCTAGATTCCGCGCTTGGTCGCGTTGGCTGCGGGGCTGGGCAGCCTTGACTTCGATCTATCGGTCGTGAAAACAATGCAGATAAATTGTTAGCGCGTGTCACCGTGGCGGAGGTGGGGAAACACATACTTGTTTGTCGTCCAAGACAAGTCCCAACTTTCCGACAAACTGGTCTGAATTCGTCGCATCTTCAAAGGTGATGAATCCAAAACCTTTTGAGCGGCCAGTGTCTCTGTCCACCATCACCGTGGCATCGACAACTTTACCAAAAGTGGAGAAGAACTCCCGCATCGAGTCTGCGGTGGTGCTGGGAGAAAGGCCACCCACGAAGTAACGCGTGTTCCTCAAATGCTCTTCTCTCGGAATGGCGCGTTTCGGGTCAATCTGTCGGGATACGACAAAGTCAACATCGAGAGGATGACATCAAAGCACGCGGCTAACCGATTTGCCGTCGAGAACGTGATCACGGGCAAGGACGGCGTTGACCGACTCTGGGTCCTCGAACGTAAGGAAGGCAAAACCTCTTGACCTCCCGTCAGGATCGCGCATGATGGTGCACGCGTCCACCTTTCGGGACAGGCATCAGTACCATCCAACGGCAGATCCCCTACACGGCGCTAAAAGAATCACCTTGCCGAATTCCGAAAAGTACTTTCTCAGGCTGTCTGCTCAGGCAAGTAAAAAGGGTCACCGGCGTGTCAGTGATTGGATTCTATGTGTATGGAGTGTTATACCATCTGTAGTGTCCCAGTTAAGGCCTCCAATGAACATTTTGCTATCGGGTTCCGTAGGGAATTGAGTATCGAGTTATTTAGAGTAGAGCAGGGAGAGAAGAGCAATGTGAGAGGGGTCGTCGAGGTCCAGCGGTATGCGGTATCGTGAAATCGACACAAAAGTGATTAGCGACCAGAGGTATGGTGAGGTAGCGACCGAGTAAGCAAGACAGTGGCCAGTAATGAAGAGAGGAGTGATAGCAAGTGGAGCAGCTGATTAGCTTGGCAATAAAAACACAGTGGGTAAAAAGGGAGATGCGAGCAGCACGAGCATGTACAGTGTAAGGAAAAGCATGGCTCCTTCGTGCGTCCATGACACTATCGCGGGCGATGTACTTGAGAAGAGGACATTTACGGTGCAATAACCACGCGCGGCTCACGCGGGAACGTAGAACACGAACCGACAAGGCCCCTGGACGAGCGAGCACCATGTCGTCGCAAGAAGAATGAGTAGCTTACCCTTCGTCTTTCATTTCCGATGGCCGTATCGGCCTACCTTGGGAGGTGCGGTCGGCAGGTCCTTCGTGGGTCGCGATTGCGGATGGACCCGTCTGCGGGCTTGTGAGTGGAGCGGTTCGCTGCTGTCGTTCTTGGCTAGGTGTCTGTTGGTATGCAGAGAACTGCTTGGCTACCTGTGCAGAATAGGACAATCCTGAGGACTCTGTAGTGGCGGGCTTTACAGGAAGTGTGCCGGTTGCGGATGGCTCGGCCTTGACGTTTGTGGACGAGTAAGTCGTCGTAGATGTTGACTCGGAAGGCTTGTCCGGTGTCGAAGAGGTAGATGGCTCGACGGGCGATTGATACTCGTCGTCCAAAGGGACTGCGAACCCGTCGTCGTACAAATCTGTGTGGAGACCAGTCAAGCGGATCTCCAGCGAGCTGAGTGAGGGCTTGCCTCCGTAGAGGTCAGAATCTGCGCTTTCCTTCTTCATGCTCGACATCGTAGCCTTAATGCGGGTCCAGGGGGGGACGTGAGGCTTCTCCTTGGGTGCTGGCAGTGGTTGGGCAACAAGTCTGTTGGAGTCCGCCTCAGGTGTCATGAAACGGCAACACGGCCAAACAAGACCATGTGGCGCGCTCGGCTGCCCCGAGAAAATGACAGATAAATATAACTGCAACATGGTCCCAGAGGGAGAACTACAGAGCTAATGTACAACATGGGGCGTGCAGTGTATTCCGACGAAAAACATCAACCGGAAAGCAGCAGCGTCGAGGGCAAAGGTGGATGTCATCACAGTACAGCAATCAATGGACACCGTTGATTAGACGCCCTTCTCGAAGGTGTTGTGCCGTTCGCTCAGCAGCCGCATCATAGACATAGCGTACGGGTGGACGTTTAGGCAAATAACTAGCCTCTTCCGAATCAGTGTCGGCCATAGGGTCCCGGTACGGGTCATTCCTGCCAAAGAACGCATTGTTCGACTCGCTGTCTGTCAAAGAAGGGTATCTCATTCAGCATCGAAAATGCATTGGAAGGTCAGTCAAGTACCGTCCAATTCCTCGACGACTCGCCGCTTTCCAAGTGCCTTGGCGCTCGGCTGGATCGGCGCGTGGACTTCATCTTCACCGTTGGAAGCACCCTCTTCGATATTCATCCTCTCCATCACGTCCGATATACGTTCCTTCTCGCTATCTCCTGAACCCTGTCTAGACGGCCGCAACTCCATTCGGTCTGGTGAAGGCGTACGAGACGTTATTAACGTTTGTGACGGAGAACGAGGACCGAGTGGGTGCGGCGGTGCGAGAAGCGTCGGCGTATTGGCTTGGGATCCATAGTGGTGACCGGGTGGTTGATTCTGTGCCAGTGAATTCGGCATAATACTAGGCGGGATGCGAGGAAGAGGGTGGTTTGGCGAAGGCACGACAGCTGGTAACTCGTAATGTTGGTGCCGGGTGGCAGTTGGCGACGAAAGCTGTGGCGACAACGCGTCAGAGGGATTTGTATAGGGACCGGAGGGTTCGACGAAAAAGCCATCGTTCAATTGCTGGGGAAACTGCCTGAGTACCAAAGAAACTAGAACAAAGGGTAAAACTCACCCGCTTGTCTATTCTTACTTCCTTCTTACTCTTCTCCTCCGCAGCTCGCTCGGTTGCAACTCTGGCAACGTCGTCATACATCCGCAGAGCTGCAATAAGAGCTTCATTTGCATCTAGCAGGGCGGCCAGTAACTCCTCCTCGATAGTGAGTTCGTCTGGCGCGTCCTCCGTATTTGCAAACAAGGAATCCTGTTGGGACCCATGCGAAACTGATCGCGTCGGAACATGCTGATTCGCGGCTTTCTCGGCCCGAGATCGTTCTGCGCCTGCAGTCGCCCAAGGTATCTGGGTATAAATTAGCTCCTGCGACGCGCGGCATTTATCAAGGAATTCCTGCGGATGATATTTATTAGGTATCGGACACATTAAAACGTCGAGCTCACGGGAATCAGATCAGCGTCGAGAGCGTCAGGTCTGGCAAAAGCCAACGTCTGAGACAGTACATCAGCGTTACCGCGAGCAATCTTGCACTCCTGAAACAAACGCTGTATATCCTCGTCAAGAGGAATGACGCGTTGTTGGTAGCGCCGACCACTCTGTGGCTGACAGTTGAGGCCTTACAACCGGAGTGATCATAACATATACCTACCGGAGGGCGTTCTAATGGCGGTGGTGTTCGTGAGAGATCGTCCTGGGAAAATGATTGCGCAAAAGTCGGAGAATCAAGGGAGTATTGAGAAGATGGGCGTCGAAGAGAAACAACCGGAGGGCTGAACATGGCGTCGTCCGTATCGAATGGAACCCCTGAATCTGGTTTGTCTGCAGGTTTTAAACGACACCAGAGGGCACGGAAGCCGTCCTTATCCTTGTCTCTCCCCGCCAACTGAGACTCTGGACTGAAGGTGAGCGACGGGGGTTTGGAGGCCAACAATGAACATACGAGAGGATGTTATGAAGGCGGCCGCGGCGAGTACTTCCATCAGTCGTTCGCGCACGACGGGAGATGTCCGTGGTGAAGTGAGGGCATCCTCAAGGGCTTCAACGAACTTGCGCTGAGATATCTGCTGGATGAATACGTCCGATGCGTTTCGAAGCATGATCGCCCATAACTGTCATGTAGTAATGGCTAAGAATGAAAATAAATGGGGCGGGCCCACATGGCACGCACCCTGGCAGCAGCTAATTGAGCTTTAGGTTCCGCGTATCTGAAAACACGAAGACGTTAACTTAACCCATGGGAAATGGAGGGTGGAGAGACTTGCTTGAATTCACGACGGAGTGCCCTAGCTGCTTCCTTGGCATTTGCTTCGCTGGCAGACGCTCTTTCGCAGACTTCGAGCACGATCGACCAGTCTTCTGACGCGGTCGCAGTCAGATACCCTAAAGGAGAGGTGGTCGGTTTGGGGTATGTTGGATGCCGAAAAGGTTTACCAATCATTCGTGTCAACTCGGCGGTACTAAGATCGTCTTCACGCCGATCCCTGTCGCGGACGCGCTCGAATCGTTCCCTGTCCTTATCCCTGTCCTTTTCTTTTTCTGCCTTCCACTTTTCTTTTTCCCTGTCTCTGAGCATTCCATCCCAGAATCCCTTTCTTTCCCTCCTGTCCCTTTCTATTCGAGCTGGCTCGTTCTGGGAGTGATGGTCTTCAGATGGATCTGGGGGATGCTGTGTAGAGGTGAGATCCTGATGAGGATCCAAGGCTCTGAGTATTCCAAGCGCGGCAACACCACCTGCGAGCGGCGGTGATTTTTTCCTGGCTGCACGATCATCTAGCTTCTGATTGCGGGGGGTGCCTTGTACGGAGATCGCGTTGGACGTGATACCGAACGGGGACGAAGGGCGGGGCGAGATGGGAACGGGAGTCGGGATCTGGGGTGAGTTGCCGGGCTGGGGGATGGAGGCAAGGGAGGAGGAGCGGGTGGGGATTATAGGGGCTATGAACTGCTGCTGGTGTGAGCGTGGACTTGGGACGCGAGTGGTATCGTCGCTGGGTGCGGGCGCGAGGACTTCCCAATAGTCCTCGGCGGATGGTCTGGGGATAGCGCGAGGGGTCTGAAGTTGGGTGGGATATAGAAGTGTCGGTGGAGCGAACGAGCCATGATGCGCGGAAATGGCGTCCTGGTGGTCAGATCAGGCATGAGGTTCGGTGGTGAATGGGGTAAGCACTCGCCTCGTCAATGATGGGCTGCGTTGCAGCATCGACGTCCCGGCCGAGTGGTGTTACCCTCGCTGGCTTTGTTTTGTCGCGACCAAAGAACTTTTGGAGCTTCATCAAGTTGTAACGGGACGAGCGAAGTACGGTAAAAATTGGTCGACTAGGTCGAAGAGATATCGCACAACGCCGAGGCTGTGTCGCACCGCTCATCCACGTGACATCACAGGTACTCGGCCCCTACCGGCCCGCTTGCCATAGACGACCCCTACCGCAGCCTCCATCGCGATGGGCGTGTGCTTGAAGCTCCCGACGCACTCGTAATCGACGTCCGGCGCATACACAAGGTCGTACGACACACAACTCGCCAGCACCACCACCGCCGTCTCGTCGGGAACGTGTCGCCGCAGCCTGCGCAGTACTCCACCTGCCACACGCTGCGATCCGCGTTCCGATTCACGAACACCACCAGCGCTGTCTGGCGAAGCGCAGAGGCCCCCGCGGCCGGTATGTCGTCCCGCGCACAGACGACATGCTGCGTGTCCTCCCGACGCGCCTGCACGCTTACTGCAAGGGCAATGTACTGCGGCCCTGCCGTATTCCTCTCTCCGTCATCCACAGCCTTGTTCATGCTCTCTCCCTCCGGCATCAGAACCGATATCGGCCCCGGCCTCGCTCCCAGTAGTGGTCCCTTGATGACCGCCGTAGACGCGACGTGCGCCATCGCGCTCAGCTTAGCGTTCGCCTCCTACATCTCCGCCAACCCCTTGTCATCCAGCTCAGACAGCACCCCCTTCCACTTGCCTGAAAAACGCCCCTTTAACTCATCGATCTGCCCTTCACTCTCCCTCGGCGCTGCGAGTGACAGCTTCCCCTCCTCAACAACCTTGTACGTTTCCCCCCTGTCTGCAACCCCATCGCGTGGCATATCATCACCACATCCGCACCTGTCTGCAAGCTCAACACCGCCCCTTTCTGCGTCGTATACTTCGTCGCGACCGCGTCCATCTCTAGGCAATCAGTCACGATCACACCCTTGAACCCCAGTTGATCTCGCAGCAATCCTGTCGTCACCGTTCGGGGGCAGGAGCATAGCATCTCTTTGTCATCTTCTCCCGCCACCAGTGGCAGCGCCACATGCCCTGTCATAATGGTGGCAACCCCTGATTCAATCAGCGCACGGAAGGGAACCAGCCCCGTCTCGTGGAGTTCGCGCCAGCTCTTCCTGATCACCGGCAATGCAAGGTAGGAATCCACGTGCGTGTCCCCGTTACCCGGAAATCGTTTCGCAGACGGCGCGATACCACCCTCCGTGAGACCCTTGCTCACTTCTGCAGCGTACCTCGCAACCTCGTACGGGTCTAAGCGCTCGTATGAATCGCAGTTCTTCGTACTCGCTACACCATTACTTACCGTCGCCGAACGAGCGAACCCCTACGTTTGTCATGGTTGACAGCAAGGATTAGCGTAATGCCGTGCCTGCTTACTGATCACTGGATTGCGATGGTCCGAGTTCACGTCCGCCAAGGGGCATAGCTCAGTTGACTCCGGAAAGCTTCATTTTCCCTCGCCGTTGCAAGCGAACACGACTTTGCAGCTCCTAGGTCATCAGTCGCGGCAAGTGCCATCACCCCCCCCCCCCCGACAAGCCCTCTCTGAGTTCAGAATCGCTTGCCGCTTAGATCAGAACTCACAATTGGGTCCCGACGGTATAGCGGCCGGTGGAACTAAACGCGGATACGAGTCCTGTGAGGGCATGAAGCACGAGTAAGAGATACGTGACACGATGTACCGTTCTCTTGATCGACCTCGATCATGAGAGGCTGGGTGCGACCGCAGTCCTTGGCGAGCTGCTGCAAAGTCTTGACATGCTCATGAACCTGTTTTGTATCTAGAATTTAAACGTGCATGTGTGCTAGGTCAGCCAGTTAGCAATCAGCAATGAGATCAAATCACTTTGAACGTTTCTCTTCATGAGGATGATGTTGCTGCATCAAGACGCACTCAGTGAGGACACGATCGTCGTACTCCAGTAAACTTACCCGACATGATAATCGCGAATGAGGGTCCTTACATCCTCGCTCACCCTGTAGCCATGTGAGCCAAAGACAAAGTGCTTCCGATGTCATGGTTGGCCCACGTCGTGCTCGATGTTAAAGACCTTTTACGTGTCTGATCCCGCGCTTGTCGGCGCCAGTCAATGCAACCATAGTTAAGAGAAAGGTCCAGACGCACGAACTGAGACGTCCGGTATTTATGCCTGGCAGCACAAGGTAAGCTTGTGGCGGAGCCTCAGCTGACTGTGTCCAAGGAGCTCCGAGACCCGAACGCACGGGAGGAAGGGGAGATTCTTGTCTTGTCGTCCCACTACCACATGGATCGTCCTGCCAAGAGACCACGACTACATGGCCCCGACGGCTTTCAAAAATCCAAACCGACATCGCGCTACAAGCCACCGGATAGCATCACCAAGTTCGTCTCCGCTTTCGACGGCCCTGTCAAGCCCACCGCGCTGCCCAAGAAACCAGTCTCCCTGACGGCTCATGACCGACCACGGAGCACGTTCGTAGACGTGGCCCGAGAGCCAGAGGCGGGACCTAGCAAGCCCTCAGCGGTCAAGCGGCAGTCGAGGCCCCCATCGTCTGTGCGCCCTTTGCGTGCAGCAGAGGCAGACAAACCCCCACCTCCACTCAAGGTCCTGAAGCCCCCCGTGTTTCTGCCTCCAGCCGAAGCAGCATCACAGACATCCAAAGGCGAGCTGTCAGCCAAGACGGCGAGTGCTACCCTGAGTTCGCTCCAACTGACATTGAAGTTACTACCTGGGCCTTCTGAGAAGCCTAGGTCTATCCTCAAGCCCCCTCCAGTACCCATTCTGCCAGCCACCAAACCGCCCGTGCAGCTCAAATCCCTTGCACCACCACCGTTCCCTGAGCGCCGCCCCGCATCCCCAAAGAAACCTATGAAGACGATCTTCACGACTAACGTTGCACAGGCCACCGATCCGACCAAAGAAGGCACGGGTGCAGAATTGCTGTCGTTGTTCCTCCAGCAGCATGGTCATGGTTTCACGTCGTCGACCGATCGCGAGCTCCAACGAGGCGTGATGGTGAGCCCCGACAAGCGCTCTCTCCACAAGGACCCCAAATTCGTTCGGTACGTTATTCATTCCCAGTGCCCGACGACGCTCGATCTCACCGCATCGCTGCAGCGGTGGCCTGGTCGAACGCTTCCAACATCGCATCTCGTGCACGAAAACGGACTTTGTGCTGTGGAGACGTCAGATGGAACAAAAGATTGAATCTGGGACCAAGTTTGGGTCGGACATGCAGCTTCGCATCGTGAGAGTGCTTGACGTGGCTAAGGCGCTCGTGCGGTCGCGCTTCATGGCCGGTCCCCGTTCAGGACTCGCGCTCTGTCGTCTCACGCGACGGCATCCGTTGACCAGGGGAGATCTGACGTTGGGCACCTACGTCGTCGTCTTTAGCTTTGAGCCTACGAACGGCGGTAGATCCGTCGTGAGCAGCACCAATCACTTCGAGGAAGGGAACGACGTGATGGTGTGGCTGCCTTGGCATAAAGTGGAGCTGGTAGGCGCGGAGGGTTGTGCAGGGTTGCTGGAGATGTTTCGGACGCTCGACGCGCTGACGCCTCCGCATAGTTTGCTGGTCGTGTCCAGATTCCATATTGTTGCGCCGAGGCCCGCTCGCGAATGCGACTTGTCCTGACCCGCTCCCTTTAGACCTGTCCTGCATCACGTGACAGTCATCTCATTTTAACTCTTTCACTTGAAAGTGACCTGAAGGTTCTCCTGCGCCACGTGACCGCGTCTTCGCCAGACGCGTCGTCCGTCTTCTTTAAACTTGGACCAACACAGAAAATGCCGCAGAAAGCCACTCGCTCGATAAACCTCGTGGATGATGAGGACGACCTCTCGCAGTACCGCAAGACACCCGACAGCGACGATCGAGACCTGGAGTACGTGACGCTTCGAAATTGCTGCAATGTCTCATCGATTTTCAGGATGTATGCCAAGGCCGTTGCAGAGTTCAAAGGTACGTCCGATGGTTCCCACATCTTCTCTTGCGCCAACCGCCGCATACAGTGACGTGGCAGAAACAGAAAAAGGAGAAAGAGAGAAAGTTTCTGAAAGTGGCACAAGCCGAACTGGACGACCACGTTCGCGCCACTTTGTCGTGTATCGTCGTGGCAGCTTGGTTCACAGTGGCGTTTTTTTTTTCTCTTGGGCAGGTCGAACGAAAGCAGAAGGAAGTGAAAGCGATCATGCAAGACATGTGAGGCGCATATATGCGTCGACGTGACCGCTACTATTTGCAAGCGTTGACACACGAACGATCAGGGAAGAGACGTACCAGGAGTTCCTTTTGAAGTACGCTGCCATCGAAGACAAGATACGGGCGGTTATCGTCGAGATCATCGAAAAGCAGAAGGCGCTCGTGGTTTGTATCTTATCATCGATTCAGGACGGACGCATACGATACAGCTCCTTGAGGGTCGTTTTATAGTCACTGTCTGTCAGAAAACACCAGGAGACGGTGGAACTTACCTCAAACCTTGAAGAGAGCCAGCTCGAGAGCATCAGGGAGATCAAGCAGACGTGTCAAGGTACGGGCGTTATCTTGGGATTAACATAGTCTCAGGGATCATTCTTCCAGACTTTGCGAGCATGACGGATGCTTTCATGAAGGTCTGATCGTTTGAAACGGGTACTGACGGTCGGTGTGTGTTTCGCTCGCGTTGTTATCAGTCACAGTACACACTCTCCTTGCACACCAACTTGAACTGAATGTATCCATTGTTACCTCATTTGCTCTTTTTTCTCGCGCTTGCAACCTCCATCTGCAGTGGTGACGGTGTTATGAAGGACCCCGCAGGTGCTGACGCCCTCGTCGTCCAGGCTCAAGGGGGAGAGTGATAAGAATGGGGATGCAAACGAAAATAAACTTTGAGAAGAAGCTTTTCACTCGCTTGTAGTGGCGGCGATCCACAGGCACACTGCACGAGGGTATCGACGATCACCGGATGATGGTTGTAGTCGAACCGCAGGAACGCTCAAAGGGAAACGAAGCCGCACAGAGAGATGGGGCGGTGACGACGGTGCATCAACGAATGTATATTTCGTGGTAAGGGTAATTTCTTTAGTGGTGCGTTGACGATCAGCATTTCCGCTGCCATCGGGACTGCGATCGCTGTCTAACTGAGTGGACATCAAACGCGCCACCACGTCACACGATGACGCTGCACACGCCAACCGAGCTGCTGTGCTAGCGGGCGTCCTGACACCGCGGTACATGACTGGCCAAGGCGACCGAGGGAATTCGAACCTGCCCGAGGTGCGCACTGCGTATGTGCGCGCGAGAGAGGTAGATGCACGCAACACGTGTTGATCCTCGATAACTTGGCGTTTTGTGTTGTCGCCAGCTCTTGATGGCACTCGGTTACCCTACAAGGGACTCACCCGGCGGCTTGGCATCCATCGCCCATGTGCCAGTGTCGAGCAGCTGGACCGGTGTTGGCTAGACCGACGAGCCCCACAGCCCATGCTTGCTTCCTGTCTTTCATTCGTTCGAACTAGCGGTGATCCTGATGGGAAATGGGGGAAGCCAAGGCAGACAACCCCGGAGCCAAGCCATTGCGCGTGGTTTCCGAGCCTCTGGCGGGTTCGACGAATCCGCCCCTCGCTGGGGCAACCAAAAGAGGGCCGTTCACTAACTCTTGGCATCACCACGCGCGCGCGTGCACCCAGCATGTCGGTCGTGCGCATTCTTCCCGCCCACCGGCACGAGATGCCCCTTTGATGGATTGCCCCTTGGTGCTGGGTTTACCGGGAAGAGGAATGGGAGCTCCCGTGTGGGACCAGGGTTCCTTCGTATGCGGGCTCCGTCCCCATCGAGAGCGCCTCCCGAACGTCGTTCACTTCCCCACTAGCGCGCGCCGGATTCAAAAACACGGCTGGGGGAAAACGTTGGCCAGCTGGTGCCCACGTGCGATCTATAGCCTATCAGAGACGCACGTTTTCCGCATGACGATCTGGAACTTTCTCGCCAAGCCACAACGTAAGTTGGAGTGTCGAGCTCGGCAGTAGCGATTTGACAGAGTCGATTTGGCGCTCGGTCTACGTTTTCAAGCAATGTGATTCGGGACGAACACCGAGGTAATGATGATAGAGACACGAGGGGCCGCGTTCTACCGCATGGCACATCAAAAGGTGGTTTCTAGATTACGATATGTGTTCAACCTCTACACTTCCCATTCAAGGCTACCGTTTTAGCGACGTGAGGTTCGGGAAACTGCGAAATTAAGTAACGTACTGCGACTGGTCAAGCTACCAGTACGATCGTTTTATCAGTGACGCGCCACTCGGCTCTAGCGTTGTCGACGTCCAGGTTGCGCATCCGTTTCAACTCGAGTGCTTCATTGGCGGTACCGTGCTTCTCAAACACGGACGAGAGCTCGGTGTCGAGGGCTTCAAGATCGAGGTCAAAGTGGTACATATCGGGGATGTGGAGTATGATACGTCTCGGCTCGACGTCGAGCGTAGAATTACCGATGGCTGCACGTGTCTGCGTTGCATTGCAGAATTAACATGGCAATGGTCGCTGGGAGACGTCTCGCGGGGGCCGGGAAAAATAATCATACTTACGACACCTGGAACGTCAAAGACAATGCATATGTTCGGACCTTGCTGCGTCCAAGACCATGAGGGAATGCGAGACTCAGAAACGAGCGTTTTTTTGGAGGATGTCTCGAGGATGCCCCTTGGCGGTGTCTTGTCAGGCGCATCGCCAGTTGGGTGGTCGGCAATTTCCTGCACGAGTTCCGCGGATGCATGGTGACAGGGGTGGTCAGGCGGAAACAGCGTCGTGCTGACGACCGCCCGACGGGACAGCGGTTTACCCTTGGAGGCTATGTTGGGTATCGCGATCTGGCGAGACAGGACCAAAGTCGTTTGCGCCTCGATACGTTGAAAGGCAAGCTCTGTATGAGCGGTAAGGTCGGAGATGAGGCTGGGACCGGGAAGCGAACACAGACCGATGATGAACTTCTTAAAGTCAGGCTGTTTGCGACAGCGCAATTCGATGGAGGAGTTGAGGGTGCAATCGAAGACGATCGCCGGCAGGCCCGCTTACCAAAAGGATCAGCAATTCGGTTAGTGAGAGGAGGGGAAGGAGAAAAAGAGGCGACCGCAACGATGCGCATGAATGGCGCGTAGCACCGACCTTTATCAGAATCTTGATGGGCATCTGACAACATGATGGGAACAAACCAAGCTTGTGAATTAGATTTGTCGGTGTCGACGCCTTGCATGGCGGCAAGGATTGTGTCGTCGGTCGCGGGCGGCGGGGGAGGCACGTTGGGGTCCCATGTGATGTTTACAAAAATCTTGAGACCCTTTTCGACGTGAAAAGGCTGGTCTGGTGATGTTGAAGAGCGGACGATGGCGTCGCTTGTAGCCCTTGACTTTACACAGAAACCGGGTACGGGATTGAGCGTAACGGTAATTTTGTCGGACTTGACGGACTGCATCAGGTGGCCGTGTGGATTAAAAATTAAAACGGATTAGGAAATCAAGATCGTATTACTCGGTGACTCGACGTTCCGTATAAAAAGGGCCGCTCCTTCCTCGCTCTTAGCTCAACCAGAACCTCCATCTCTCATCCGCACTTTCATCCGCAATCTCACCATGGCGACCCCCATTACCCCTGTACCCGAAGACGCCAAGCGGCTTCAGGACTACATGCAGGACAGACGTGTCATCGGGGTATGTTTGCCTCCGTCCACCCCCACCCTCACCGCTCACCCGTCCCGTATTAGTATGACCCCCTTGTCCAGCCTGCTCTGCTCAGGTATGAGATTACTCCCACCGAAGCTTCACAGCTCGTCATCGCTTCCACTCGCTACAACTCTGCCCGCATCGTTGCTGGTTACGATGACCGCCTCCTTGTCATAGTCGGCCCTTGCTCGATACACTCCCCCGAACAAGCCATCGAGTACGCCCAACTCCTCAAAGCCAAAATTCCCACTTGGGATAACTTGCTGGTCGTCATGCGTGCTTACTTGTAAGTCATTTCATGTCCCATCGACCTGCTCCCGACTCAATGCCGTTGCCTGTCGATAGTGAAGTGTGTGGCCCACAGGCTCGACTCTCCGTTAGCTGACCCTTTTTGCAGAAACCGAGAACGACTGTTGGCTGGAAAGGTCTCATCAACGACCCCGTACGTCTTCCTCCCTGATGACTTGGGACCCTCGCTCAATTTGTTATGTCCTTGCAGGACATCGACGGGACCTTCCAGATCAATAAAGGACTTCGCACCGCAAGACAGCTCCTTTGCGACCTCACCAACCTTGGTGTCCCGGTCGGATCCGAGCTCCTAGACACCATCTCACCTCAGTACATTGCTGACCGTACGTGGACATGTACGCTAGCCACCTCATTGGACGTCGTCTCATTCGCTTGCCTTCGCAGTCATCTCCTGGGGTGCCATCGGCGCCCGAACAACTGAATCCCAACTTCACCGAGAACTCGCTTCCGGTGTTTCGTTCCCAATTGGGTTTAAGAATGGCACCGACGGGAGGTAAGATTCTCGTCACTAATTTGAACTTCTGTGGTAATTCTCATTACGTATTTCTTGTGTTAGCGTCACCGTCGCCATTGATGCTATGCGCTCAGCTTCGAATCCCCACGCCTTCATGGGCGTGACCGAACATGGTCTCGCCGCCATCGTCAAGACGAGGGGAAATCGAGATGTTCATATTATTCTCCGTGGTGGTACTAAGGGCCCGAATTACGCTTCTGAACATGTCACGGTGGCTGCCAATGCGATCGAGAAGGCCCGTCCCCAAAGTCATCCCAGCATCATGATCGATTGCAGTCGTACGTATTTCCTCATCTGGCTAGGAATGCGGCCTCATCGCATTACTTAGATGGTAATTCGCAAAAGAATCACAACAATCAACCCAAGGTCCTGGATGACATCTGTTCGCAGCTTGCTAATGGCGACAAGCATATTACCGGGGTCATGATCGAGTCAAATATCAACGCCGGTCGGCAAGATGTACCTCCTGAGGGCCCTAGTGGCCTCAAGCATGGTGTCAGTATTACAGACGCTTGCATCGACTGGGATACGACAGTCACTATGCTCGACAACCTCAACGAAGCTGTCGCCCGACGCCGAAATTACCTGATGGAGGAAGGCTTCCAGAGGCCCGCTGGCTTTCAGCGACCAGGTCCGCCACCGTCTCCCTGAGTGGACTTTGGTTCGACACATTCGTTCTCGCTCCACCTCCACTTCTTGTATGTTTAGTCATGCCCTAACTTAACCTTCAACTTTATCAGAGTCAGGGAGACTCGGGAACAATGTGTAGAGCTAGCATCATAGAAACATCGGAACCTTGTCGTCAAAGCTCGTGCTATTTTTCTTGCGCAGATATCACGTCCATCTAACCTGATATATTGACTGAATCATGTATGTTCATACCACCGGAGCGACTGGTGAACGGCGATCTTTCAATCACATAAATCACAAACGCAAGGGATGGTTTAAGTTGGTTCGAAGCGAAGAACCGATTATTGCGGCCGCAAATGTGCCAGGGCAGCATCGTGCACGCTGGGGCTCGCCATTCCCGGCACTTACTATTCGGTTTTACTTGGTCTGATCACTTTGGCCCTATACTAATCATAGCCCCACTTCTTTGGACTCCGGAGTCCCCCTCGCCGCCGCAGAAAACCCGCTTGGACCCGCTCGCCCACTTGGTGGTTGCTGGCACGATCATGTCACCCATGTCAGTAGGGCATCTCAGTGCAACACGATCACCTCAGGCGCCGAAGCTAGGTCGCACCGGAAGAGAACGCCGTCGATTCGGTTTTGTCTGAATCATGACGGTTCCACGACCGACGTCGCCAAACCCCGCCATTCGCTGCAAGGGGGGGGGGGAGGGGAGGCCTCGGACTCGTCTCATCAAAGTTGGCCCGGCCGATCTCACGCCGGCGACTTGGGACAAACGAGAAAGGTGCCCTTTCCGCGAGCCTCTTTTTTTTTTTTTTTTCGTCCGTCGGGGCGGGTCTAGCGCATCCTCGGCTAGCGTGCGTCGGCTATCATCGGATTCATTCACGTCGGTTGACCCTCTTTCAAAGGGTGCCACATTACGTCCATTGCTGCTCGTGCATGTGCGCGGGGCCCAAAGTAAGCAGCTAAAGGCTGAAAGCGTACAAGTCCGTCGGCCTAGCCGGGTAAAGCAGCAGGGTTAGTTCTTTTCTCTTTTCCTACCCGCTCTCAGTTATATATAGATGTGCAATCGGCCGCAGAGCGCCGCACCGATCAATGTTCACCTATCGCAGAGAAAAAAACAAAAGGGACGGTTTCCTCGGTTCCACTCGGCGGCTCATGTCCTTTCCAAGCCCAAAAATAACCCCTTCGAGAACTATTATTAGATCCATCTCACACAGCAACAGCGGATGTGGCCGCTTCGATTTGGGCTAGCTCACTTGCAGCCCATCTCAGACTCAGAACGATCAACGGTTGCGGCGCAGGTTTCGTCTCCGACTGAAATCAACCACTTGTGGTTCATTGACTTTAAGCTTGACACGAACTAAAACATGCCGGCGAATTCCCGGCATGTCCTCCAGAATAACCGCGTTTCTGGGTACCTTGGATTCAAATTCGGAATACTATTTTTGTGGGTGCTCCCTTGTTCTGAATTGGGGTATATAACTGGCCCCAGGACCTCCTTCTGGAACCACCTAATTGTACGCCGAGGTTCATGAATTGCTCCACGCCATGGTTGGATTACGAACTATGTTCCCCAAACGACATGCACCTGTTAATTTGTGACGATGCGTTTGGCCGCTAGTAACGAGAGCCGGCTGGCCCTACGTGATCGCTCAATTTCCTTCCCTGCTACTCGCTCCCGAGGAGCTTGGTAGCCGAGCGACGCGCGTGTCTAGAATGTTTGACGAATGGACAACCCCTGTACCTCCGTGGCGTTACAGGTACGAAACAGAAAATTTCCCTCCATGCCCTCACGTTGTCGGTCCAGTAGAGTGAAACGACGATACATAATCATCTTCCCGACGCGGACGAGGGATGCACTTTTGAAAGCGAGTTCCCCCCCCCCCCCCTTCCCCGCGCTCGCTCTAGGGGACCCCTTGCCACGCTTCAACGATGCGGTCCAGCGAGGCGCCCGACCATCCAGAGCCAAACGCATTGATCATCTTCGTCCCCGTACCCCGCAGGACTTCCTTGATCCCAACGTCGAGCGTCTGCACGTCCGCGGTACCCTCAGGGGGCGACCGGCCCGCGCTCTGTGCGTGCGCCTCTTGCGCGAGTTGGCGCAAGATTACGAGGAGCGACGCAGAGGGAACGCCGTTCCGCACGAGGTACCACGCGAGCCATCGAGACACCTCTCCTGAACTGGGCGGTTCGGGCGTAGACGCTGGCCGGGGTTCTTCTTGTTCTTCTGGTGCGCTAAAGACAGGTTCGCCGCGGGCGTAGCGGCCAAGAACTTTGACAAACCTGGGGTGGTTTTGCACTTTCCCAAGACGTTCATCGAGGGCTTGGAGAGCCCCTGAAACAGTGTTTTCCCGAATGAGAGGCGGTCGCGGATTGTTTTCGGCTCGACCGCTGAACCGACGGTCAAAGACTTTGCTATGAAAGTCGACCGCGAATCGGAGGTCTTGCAGGCGGAGGTGGAAATGGGATGTGGTCTGCGGTTGCGTCCGATACTGATACAATGCAAGGTGCGACTGGAGTGTTTCCGTCTTGTCTTGCAGAATGCTGTCTAGTAGTGCTGCGTGGCAATATGCGTGGAATGTTCTCTCCTCGGGTGTCTCACCATCGCCGCGAGAGAAATAGTCGGCAAATGCGAGGAAGAGCGTATCGTTTGAAAATGAAGAGATGAAATGCGTGAGGTCACTAGCTGGGTGGGCTTTTGCGTCTGTCAATTGCGGAAAATCGAGAGTAGCAGCGTCGCCAGCAGAGGAACCAGAGCGGACGAACAAGCTCCTGCTCCCTCTGGGATCCTCGGTGTAGCTGAGGAACGCCGTCCGACGTTTGACATAGAGTGTTTGGTGCCTTAAAAAACTCCTTTTGTGTTCAGGAACGTTCTCAAAATCCACAAAGAATGGCCAATAGCGAGGCGTATCAACCCTGATGGAAACGAGTTTCCCAAAGTCAGGTATCAGTGTTGGGGAGATGAGCTGTGTGACGCCCTTCTCGTTCCCTTCTTTGGTCGTGATCTTTACGGGGAGATAGACTGCTTCACGCGTCGTGACGTCTCGCGCAATAAGGCAGCGAGGCTCTGCCGCAAGGACCCACAAGTGTCGCAGCGCCTGAAGGTAACTCTTGTTATCCGACGAGATGTGGTGGAAGCGGGGGAAGAAGGCGGTGACCAGGCATGCAATGGCCGCGTTAGAGGTACCTAACGTGAAACGACCAGCCCCAAGGAACAGTAAACCGAGCGATAGGTGGGTCGCCACATGCACGCCGTATCTGAAAGCTTGGTGATACATGCCGAACGCATATCTGAGTCGCCTTAGGCATGAGATCTCCCCGGTGCCTGCCATGACCATGCACAGTGCAATCGAAATGAGGTTGAGACCCTCTCGTACGGCCGAACGCTTAATTTTATGATCAAAAGCAGGACCTTGACAACAATCACACACCGCTATTGTGGAGTCGAATTAAGAGACGTACCGCTCGTCGCAATAATCCGACTAAAAGCATCAAAATAATTCGACAACATGATGTATGCTTCGTGGCGGGCAGTACCAGCATACTTCAATCCGACAGCAAAGCAGTAGCCAGCGATGATGTTGAAGTAAGCCAACTCGATGGCGTCGTCAGCTTTCTGCTTGTTTGCGATGTGATCTTGCATCGTCGTCATGATAGGCTCAGGGATTTGAGACATCAGCCAGTCGGCGGTCGATCCAATCGTGTTCCACATGATGAGCGATCTCGCAATTGTGCGGATGACCAAGAAACTCGGTTGAATGTGATCCAATTCGATGACCGTGCTCGGGAGTTCAAGGATGTCCGCAACATCCTTTTGCTCTGTCTTCAGGTACATTAGGCCCAATGCCATGCTCGCAGCGGGAGACGTAATATTGACATCAAATGTGGGACGGCTTCGTCCTATGATGATGGCCTTGGTATCGCCGTGAATCAACACGCGCAGACGGTGGAGACAGGTGACATCTGCCGGGGTAGGGGACCCCTTTCCGAGCATGATCATCCCAAAGGCGAGAGCCGCAGAATAAGTGTATGCTTCTCTGTGCTCGTTACTGAGGTCAGGTTGGACAAGGTCCCTACGGCTGATTTGGTTGAGACAGACTTCGGCCATATGGCGGTCCTTGGTGCCCAAGTAGAGCAGTCCAACACCGGCCAGTCCTGCCGCCTGGGTCATGAGAGAAACATTGAGGTCCACCGTAGGTGTCGGAAGTAATGCTGGAGTGTGAACAGCCAATAATTTCGTGACGTGCATATTTCCTGACCCGATGTTTGCAGCAGACAGGCCAAGGAGGACGCCAATGGACGTCAGATCGTGCTTTGGTGTGAGATATCCAAAAGTATGCCAGGTAAGCATTTCCTTGAGATGGCCCGTTAACCCAAGTCCGTACAGGAACCCCGCATGCTCTGGGGTCAATTCCGAGGGTTTGTTGAAGGCAATCCAGGAACTCTCCACACCTCGCGCCCAAGGGGCGATGCGCAGGCCAGCAGCAACTCCGTTGTGGAATTCACCCCAATTCGTGCATTCTAGGGGTATCTTGCCAGGTTCAGGTCCAGTGATGACATTGGAAGGCTGGATCCTGATTTGATAAACGAGTTTCGGAATCACGTATGCCTCGCGAGTAACCGTCAGCACTGAGCCAAAAGTGAACATTGCTCTGCCGTAGGGCAACGCCAGTGTCCTTTCTGCAATCCGCACGACTTGGTGCTGTTGCTCTTTTGTCTGATCGTGTTCACTACAAGGACGATTGATCATTCTGATCAAAAGAGAGATACAGGGGCTCACTTCAAGTCTGATCGCTCAATGAGCCGGACGGAGGGAATGGCCGATGAACATAGCATGCGGGCTACTTCTTCCAATCGACGATCCTGGCCGAAGCGTATGCTCGTAAAAGATCTCAGACCCAGTTCCACGCCAGATAGCGCATCGACTTCTCCCGCGCTCGCGGCTTTCGCTTGCTCTACCAAAGCACTTATGGTGGCCCGACGGTGGGAAGTCTTAGAGGGAATTAGCTCGCGAGGACGATCACGTATGAGGAACTAACCATATACGTCTCAGCGGATTGGTATATCCCCTGTTGTGAGGTCACTGGTTGAACCTTTCCGACGCTGAAAGCTAGGTCTCGTCGGCCGATTAACTCATAGTGCTCTGACTGCCAATGAGAGGGAGGGGAGAGTTGGCAGGTCCGGATGGCTTCACGCAGAGGTGCAGCAATGCCGAGAGGCAGGCTGTCCAGAAATAAGTGTCCCTTCTTCGCTGCGCCCCACATACGTACAAGAGTCTCGACCGTCACCTCAGCTCGCTTCTGCGCAGACGTAGTCGAGCCTTCAGAGAGGCAGAGGTATGCAGTCGTGAGTCGTTGAAGAGAGCTCAATGGTTCGACCTTGCCAAAAGCGTATGAAGGCTGAATATCGAACATGGCGGCTAGACGAGGGGTCTCGTATACTGGAAATCTCCAGTCAGGGTTGCTGATTCTGCCATACAGTATGGCACACATGTCCGGTGGCCAGACCGGTATTCGATCGTCGAGCATCTCAACTCCTAGGCGAGGTCAGTCTGGTCTGGCTATAGGTAAATGTGTTACGTACGCGTGGTAGAAGGTGAGGGCCAAGCTGGCATGATGTTAGGACAAAGACGCTTCCAGTAATCTGCCCACTCTGGCCGTATGATATGGGCGATTTGGCAAACAAGGGGCACGAGCAGCATAAGGGAATCGTGTCGATGAACCACGAGTCGCATATCCTCGGCAAGCATATGCAGCGCATATAGTACAGGCGCCAGCAAGGAGTTAGGTTTTGCCGCCACCAAAGTGAATTGCCGACTTCTCAGGTGAGCAGGAAAAGAGAGGCGCTGCAGTGCGGGGTCATCCTGGAAGTTTCGGACATTGTCACATAGTGAAAAGAATTGCTCCCAATCTACTGAAAGCGATGCATGTCGGTCGTCAGGATAAGATAGCCTGAGATCCAGGGTCTTGATTAGCGCATAAAACAATGCGTGGAATTCCAGATTCAAAGAAGTGCTGAAATTCCGGAGAGACCATGTTCGGAGGAACTCCAAGTGCAGAGCAAAGGCCACTTTCGAAGGGATAACAAGAGATAGGACTTGCAGCGCTTGGTTGACCAGACGATCACGAGGGAGCATATCGAATTTGCCATAATATACCTGACCCCCAACGCAGAGCAACGTGACTGACGATACGCATGCCGATTTTATTGCTGTTACACCCACGACCGGAACAAGTGCGTTTTTCTCTGCTCCAGCGGTTTTCTCGGCTTCGGCTATCCCCAATACAATGGGTAGTTCCTGCAGGCCATGAGTAAAAATAGTTACCGACCCATCTGATTTGACGGCTAATAGATCCCATATCTCTTTGCGAGTTGCACCAACAGGGACCACAGATACAGCGTCGATGGTTGTCAAATATTCACAGGCCACCATCTTGTTTGCCTCTTGCACAGTGAGGAGGAAGACCGCAGTCCGGACACCAGGCACGCAGATCGCCAACAAGGTGTGATCACGAATGCCGTCAAAGCGTTGGTCGAAGAGAGCTGCGGAAATCTGAGATGGCGATCCCTGCCTAGCACATGGCATGATATGTCTGGCAAGTTACGCGGGCGTGCATAAAACTTACAACACTGTGGGGTATGGGTGGGTTATCAACCTCTGCGCCCAGAAAGAGACCTTCATCCTGCCATGTTCCGAGGCAGTAGCGAGGGCATCTGCATCTGCATTTCCCCCTAGAGCCATACGATCCAGATTGAAGCTGAGGTCAAATCGGGACGGTGATGTGCGGCGACAAGGCTGATAAACGTAGCGCCAGATACACAGCTCTTGTCGTTCAGAGTTGGACGTCACGAGGATGTCAT
Organism: Tylopilus aff. balloui; assembly: GCA_038089055.1. Classification (NCBI taxonomy): domain Eukaryota; kingdom Fungi; phylum Basidiomycota; class Agaricomycetes; order Boletales; family Boletaceae; genus Tylopilus; species Tylopilus aff. balloui. The sequence continues at coordinate 29,156 of JBBPKC010000038.1, read as the reverse complement.
CGATGGCAAATGGTTTGCGTGACACCCAGACGACCTCTTCGAGAGCAGGAATGACAACCAAGGGCCGGGAAGAATTCTCTTCTTCGTCAGCAAGGCAGGCGGGCCGACCAGGAAAACCTCCCACTATACCGGCAGTTATGCCGACAGCAGCAGGTTCTGAGAAGGGATTCGTGATGGTGAACGTGGTAGGGAGAGGTGCGTCACCAGTGGTGCGTGAGTCGTCGATCTCCGAAAGATCGAGGTGACGTTGTATCATGACACCATGAGGATGAAGGGGCCAAGCTTTGCGAACGAGAAAGGGTAGAGAAAACGTATAGTCGGTTCCATTGGTCAGGTAAACCTTGCCTATGCTGCGTAAGAATACAAACACCGCTGCGACTTCCTCCCGGCCCTGTTTATTCTTCTGCCGCTCCTCCTGTATGGTCTTGAAAGGACCAAAGATGGATTCAGTCGATGCGTCTGCCTGCTGCTCGCTTGATCTAGGGGTGTAGTGTGCATTGCCGTGCACGGGACCCGAGATGTTGGTGCTGTAGGCGAACCTCCCTATGCATGCGCATTGGATGGTCTGATCTTCATCGGTGAAGTCCCATTTCCTCTGGATGACGCCCCCATGGCTGAGAACAACGCAGCGATCGTTCCATACCAGCTCCTGCTCCGCCCAAGAGTCGCATCCGTCGTCGTAAAGTGGCGCACAGACAGCGTTGATTGCGTCGGATGTGGAGCCTCGTAGAGCACTTCTAACGGAACGAAGTAGAGCAGACTCCCCGACATGTGGTTCTGAAGCGCGTGGAGTTTGGCGGGAAAGAAATTTGACTGCGGCAGAGGGTGCATCGGGGTGAATTCGAACGACGACGGTGTTGAGGTTCATGGTGGAACTGTAGGGCACCAGCCTTAGAACACTCTATGGTAAAACCATGGAAGCGGACAACCCATTTTGGTGCAACACTGTCGACCTGGAAATCGACTTCGATTTTTCTTCGGGAGTACTACACAGCTACACTACTATGAATGTTCCAAAATAATGAGTGGACAAGATAAACATGCTGTATGCCCTGAGAAAACCCTATATTTTGTCAGAGAGGAACGATACTGAGATCCCCGATACTTCCAAACAGTCCATGTGTGGGCGAGCAAAGACGACGAATAATAATAATCTAGACAAATTTTCCGAAAAAGTCCTGCGTCAGAGAGCTCGATCGCTATATTTGACATATGGTGCTGCTCGAACCTTGAGTCAAGTCCGCGGGCCTGGAATATTTTACATACGTTAAGGAGATTGGTGTCGTAAAATTTCCTGACTGCCCTTCCTGCTCCCAACAAGGTCCTCGTGATGGGGCAAGGCAATGCCAGCAATGTTTGTTGTTTCTTCATCGTTGAGCCTCCAAATATTGCCAAGGGGGAGGTTGGAAAGAGACTCATCCCGAGCCATCGCCTGTTCACGACCAGCACGCGGAGACGGAGAAAGATCCTCGTACTCTTCGATAGACAAATCGGCGGAAGACGTCGACGCAGGAGATAAAGTGGGCGACTGGACAATATCTTGCAGGAAGGAAGGCAGGAGGGGAACCGGAGCGTTAACAGGAAGTGCATCTTCCAGCTCTCGTGTTCCCGGGAACGAGGGCGAGCCGAATCGCTGAGGTGCCGACGTCTCGTATATAAACTGGGGGTCAGGATACTGTGCAGTAGCGAGAAGATCAACCTGTGAACGGCTAGGCGCGACAGTCTCGAGTGGGCGCTGGTACTGCATCTGCGCCACAGTGCTTCGTCGTGGAGCATCGAAGATGGGGGGTGTTGCTCCTAACGGCAACTGGTTTTGAGCGAGAAGCGATGTCAACAGGTTAATCCGCTCGGACTGCACAGCTGCCGAGATAGAGTCACCATTGCCTTCGGCATCTGGGAGATACATCAGTCAGGACAACAATAACACAGGG
>JBBPKC010000038.1:0-27126 GCA_038089055.1 Tylopilus aff. balloui | reverse complement strand
GAGGAAGCGCACATGGGTAGCAAGTCTGGCAAACTTTACGCCGTCTCCAGTTCAGATAGTTACACTTCTGGCAGATCCAATCACCGGGCTGATGCTCGATCGGTCCACGATTTCCAGTATTCAGGATAGGGGGCTGCTGCGAAATATTGAGTTATTGGACAACGCGACTGTGCTACAAACTATCTTACCGGAACTCCAGCAAGGTTGCTGGGTCGGATTTGACCTTGCTCGGGGAATGGCTCGTTATCAGGCCAGTACATGATACATGGCACGGCCGGATCACTGGATATATTCTGCACCTTGCCTCCCACTGAGAAGGAACGCCCAGAAGGAGTTAGGAGGGGAGGGGATGGGGACGCAGGTTTTGCAGTGGGGACACCCTGTGCTGCCAACGGGTACCGCGCGCCATGTTGAATAGAAGCGTAACTGGGGGGATTTGGTATCGGAGAGCTCGTGTAGAACGGAGGAGTACCCGCAGTGCTAGCGAAACGGGGAGAAGTGGGAAGACGGCCGGACGGTACGCCGAGCGCCTGACGGTTCATCGATGAAACCTGACTTTCTGAACGCGGACAACCACAACCTCTGCAAGCCAGGTTTCGCCTGTGCAAAATCATGCAGGGGAACGAATCAGTCAGAACCATGACTTTTATGCGAACAAACAGAGAAAAATTAAAAAATTAAAAAAAAGTATGAGTATGCGCGGAGGAAGCAAAAAGGATAGGATAATCGGAAAAAGATAGGAGAGTGGAGCGATTTGTAATCGGGGTGACGCTATGACTAGCACGAAAACCATGACGCTGCAGCCGCGACCCCAAAACAGCGATGGTGTATGCCAGCGTAACCGTCACCCCGGGCCGAAGAAAGGAAATGAACAGCGAGTAAGCACTCACCCAAAGTTGTGAGCGGCGCAGGTGATAGAATTGCATCTAAGAAAAAAACAGTGGTCAACAACACGTTGGAAAAAAAAGGGTATCGCAGATTTGGAAGGGCCGATCGGGGCCCCTAAGAAATATCCAAGCCGTGGCTCCGTCCTGAGCATGTGATAAAGGTTTGATACTAACATCCAGTCACCTATTCTGAAGGTCGTTCTTGGATTTGGAGGATTGCTCGAAATTACAAACTTGTCGGCATGGGCCACAGACGAATTTGGTGTCTCGACACTGGGATGTCCAAAGTGAATGCGATTGTGGAAATCTGGCGTAGATATCGACATGCGAAGCCGGTGTAGTTTCCTCTCAGGCTGGATTACAGGGAGAGAGGGGAACTATAACCAATGTGGCGGTTTCAGTTATGGCACTGGGAAAAAAGAATGACAGGCCTACCCTGGAGAACACGTCAACGCGACGGAGCTTCTCGACGGGTTCCAAATCGGCCTCGAGCGCAGGCAGTATCGTGAAAGATGGGAGGGAAAGAGAGAGGAATATATAGGCCTGTCAGTGGCACACCACATGGAACATGGTCAGTACGACAAGTTTCGATTCTCGAATGTAACAGGCTCATAAAAACGACAATCGCCGCGGAGAGGACACAGTTGACGGGACGTCTCGGTTTCTGTTGGCGATACGGCGACCAGGACGGCCGGGTGCCTAATTTCAAAATCTGACACATAGCATTTCCCCGTTTATCGCGACACTCCGTCAAACACTGGCGACACATGCCCACCGGGAATCGCCGCAGCACTTGGCAAGCGCAGTGAAGATTGAACGCTACTCACATCGCGATGCGACTTGAACACTACCCACACTTCGTCGGGCGCAGACAGATCTTTCAACGTCCACATGGACAGTGAGGTTCCCACGCCTGGAGCGTCCGTCTGACTCTTGGGAGTGTATCAGCTTACGAATTTGACACGTTCAAGAAACGGACGCACGGTTTCATCGAGAAATTCGAAAATGGAACGGAGGGACATGAAGGTAGCACTCGGATGCTTGCGTACCTTACATACCCCACAATCAGCCCGACTGTCCCACCCGAAGCTGCGAACGCGAGGAGACTCACTCTGACGGCACGCGAACGCATCAAAAGAAAGGCTGCGCGCAAGGATGGACGCCTATCGATGGTGCTATGATCGTGTTTCATATTGCTGTGGATAGAAGCGGACGGTGACAGATCCAAGGGCGACTCGACACGGCTATATGCTGTAGCAGGAACGACGAGGTTGCCCGAAAACGAACGAGTTCCTGCTGCGGAAGGTGTCGTACGCTCACCGGGCAGAGGCACAGTGAGACGCTCGGATGATACGGATCTGGCTAAAGGGGACGCCGACTTGGACCAAAGTAGCGGAGCCTGGAGACCCGTGCGCATCGACGGTTCGCGGAACAGGAACGAGGACATGTCTTGGCCGGTTGCGAGGTCGGGAGACTCGAAGTGGGAAGTGGTGATCATTGGGAGAGCGTCGCAAGTATGGTGGGGTCGTTCAGGGTTAGACGCAGAGGAGGTATTTGAGTGTCCACGGTGGCCATCCGACACATCTAAGGAAGGAGACATTTGTTGGTCGTCAAGCAGTAGAGTTGCAGAAGAGCGAGGTTGGAGGCGGAGATTTGCAGACCAATATTGATAGAACGGGGCGTTCTACGGCGGACGAAGAAGGCCTGTCTACTATAGGGAATGCCGATTTCTGGCTAATTAAGAGGGGAACGACAGAGCGCGCTGGAAGAGAGAAGGGAAGGAAGAGTTCCTGGCAACAAATTTTTGCTGCAGGGTACTGAGATCGCATGGCTGGGTGCTTTTGAGTCTCTGAGAGCGGGACGATGACGGTAAGCCATCTCGTCATTTTACACGGGCAGATGTCATGCAAATGCTCACATCATCTCGGCTAGCAAGTGCTGTGTGGGCACGTGCTGAACATACCGCGCTCGAAACAACCTACTTGCACAATGTGTCCTGAAAAGAGACACCTCCATTTCTTTGTAAAAGACAGCATGGAAGACTGATATAATATGCGATAGAATGTTTCGAGCGACCGTCGAAGATGCGTCTGCGCGGATCTTCTCCACCCAGCGGTCCCCGAGGACTACGCACCATCGCATCTCGATACGGTACTCGGAAGGGCATGTACAGCCTTTTGAGATGTAGTATACGATTATATACGAGTCGCTGGATCCGCCGTGTCCCGTCAAATCCTTTTCGGGGCTGTCGTTGACGCGGACGTCCGGATCAAGGTCACAGACGCCCCATTTTGCTGACGACGCGCGCAAATCGGAGGACAGGGACGGAAGACTCCGTCGCACCTCGCAGCTCGTAATTAGAAACATCGATTGACGCGCTCAACTTGGTCTTTCTCCAGGCGATCGTCCTCAAGCGGCGAGCTTATCGTCCTTGCCACCCAATCTGTGTGTGGTGCTTCCCATACAAGTGGCGTTTATGAAACATGTGGAGTGTTTTGTCTTTTTTTTTTTTTCTGCCAGCTGTGTAACCGTCCTTGCCGATCAGTGACCTTTCAAGCTGCATAGCCCCCTCCCCGACATGTCCGCTGCCCAAAACAGCGTCAACAAGAAGGAAACGTGCGAGATGGCGGCCTCCCATTCAATATATTCAGCAGTTCTTCTATCCACTTACATGCGGTTCCCGTGGTCGTCAGCTCAAGTCAGACGGCGTCGCCCATTATGGGTGTGTCTATGGTGGTGCTGCACCCCGATGGCTGGGCTAAGCTGTTAAGGAAATGTAGAGCCTCAGACGAAAAGGAGTCACCAATTGTACTTCATTATTCCACGCACAGGGCTGCTGAGCGTCAAGGACTATTCTCATGACAAGTTCCGGGTACTTGTGTGATTGCCATGACACTACTCGGAGAACGACACCCGAAGAGGACTTAAACGAAGTGTACACGAGTGTCCAGACCTGCGTGATTAATACGAGTAAGGGTCTACTCCCAATGGGAAACTCGGCGTATGCATCAGCACAGGCATGTTTCCATACAGAGCTTTGTGCAGTCGGTCACCAGTAAGCTGGAGAACCATACGATGCTCGACCAAATAATCTGTGTATCTCTGCCAGACTGCGGTTCTCTTTCCCCCGCGAGTGATAGGAACGAGATCACCCTCACCGGCTTGACCCTTCACTACCTTGCCCTCTTTGAGCGTCCTAAGGCTCCCAATTATGAAAAGCCCACGTTTGGCGCGTGTGAGCCCAACGTTGAGTCTCCGCCTGTCAGCAAGAAATCCAATTTGCCCAGACGGATTGTTGCGCACGGTGGAAAAAATGACCACTTCCTTTTCCCGGCCTTCATATCCATCCACCGTCTTGATATCGATGTCCCGGAGTTGTAGTTTCCGGTGGTCACCCAAAGTGGCTGAAAAGCGTTTGCGGTACTTCCCATTGGAGGTAAGGAGGCGCGTCAACAGCGAAACTTGAGCGACATAAGGGGCAATGATGCCAATGTCTTCTCCACGAAGATACTTGACCAAACAGCCGATCAGCGCACTCCATTCGAGGGTAACCGCAGGTAAACGAACCTCATTTTTCAGCAGGAGGTCCTCAACAACACTGCATACGATATGCGCCTCGTTCCAGTTGACTCTACTGCGATCCTTGGTGGTTTCAGATCCACCATGATCCAGGAAGACAACGGATCTCTGGTGACCAGTCAGCTCATCCACCTCTAGATGACTCGAAAGTGGAGGGAGCAGATCTGGCGATATATTCCCAAGAGCATCGACAGTCCCGTCTCGCAAGGAAAGGTTGTAAAACTCTAGCGACGGGAACTGCGATATCGACGGATGCATCCGGTATTGAACATCCAGCATAATGGACGGCACAACTGAGCCATGATTACTAATGGGTATCATTTAGCTGGAAAATAGTAATACCTACCCCCTTCTTCGGTCAGCCTCTCGAATAGGCTAGTTCCAAGGCCCTTCAGCTGGGCTTCGCGGCTTGCGATGACAGGCGGAAGCTGCTTGTGATCTCCGATGAGCGCAACGTGTTGTGCCTACAGCGGTCATACATCGGGAACCGGTGGAGAGATCCAACGTGAAACACCCACTCCTTTCATTAATGGTATGAGAGATGCCGGCTCCGTTGACATGGACGCTTCGTCAAGGAACACCACAGGAAAGTCAAGTACGTTAAGCGCAACGCTGGCCGACGTAATGCAAGTTGTACAAATCTCATACACAATGTCAGACCATGATTCGGAACTGGGAAATGAACACGTACCACATCAGCATCTGAGGTAATGTCTCGCAGCATTTCCTGATGGATGGCATACAACTTCGCAGCTATAGCCATCGACTGGCGCTCCTGTGCGAGTAAGGCGGACTGCATCCGGTCGAGGCGCCCTGAAGCACGAGCTGTTGGGGTTCTCTGCGTGGCTTCGATTTTCTTAGTCAAATCCAGTCGTCTCTTTTCCGTAATGCTCTGCTCCTCAAGGAGCTTGTCTACCTTCGGCTTGAGGGGATGTTGATCGAGCTTGTAATCAAGAGTGTGCTTGGTGAGACTGTCTTTTATCCTACCCCGGAAGCCAACGCGAAGGGGCTTCAAGCCGGCTCCTGCGAAACCTTCCACAAGGTTGTCCACCGCTGCGTTGGTATATGCACAGACTAGGATTGGGTGATGCACTTCAAAGTGCACCTCAAAGATTATTAGGATACACCCACACGCCACGGCAGTAAGTTAGAACAACCCACCTTGAGTACTTTAGCAGCTTCGACGATAGTTTTCGTCTTTCCCGTTCCCGGAGGCTATGACATAGTAAATCAGAATTTTATGGGATATTTCGGTGGTGGACTTACGCCTTGGACAAGGGATATGCGTTCCCCAATCATCATCGCCACAGCACGAATTTGAGAGGCGTTCAAGCCATCCAATACGGGGTCGCCGTCTATGTCGATCGGGTCTGGTCGTGCATATCGTTGTGCCCAGCTTTGTATTCTCATATCGTCTTTGAATGCCCCAGCGTGCTCGCACTCGTCTCGGCTCTGATGCTCCAATGTTTCATGGGGGACGTACGCAACTTCGTCCGGGGCTTGCAAGGGTTGGTGCAGAGAGGTGGATGCCGGAGAGAACGAACGCAGGAGCACGTCACGGAGGTGAGTACCTTGTATTACGAACTGTCTGTCGGGTGTCTGACGGACCTCCAATGCGGCAGGATCGTGGTTAAAGTGTAAGATAGCGGCGCGCATCCGTTCGAAAACGACATTGGATCGCCCAACATCGAGGCGCCACAGGCCGACCTCGATATCAAATTTGTGGTCAAATATGATGCGAACTTGGGTAGCGCAGCTTGCTATCACAGTGCCACGTAAAGGCACCTCTTGCAGGGGGTCAAGGCGTGACAGTAGCACCTGAGTCCCATTTCTAGAGCAGACGATAAATGAGTATGGTGTTTGGATCGTCCAATAGCCACTTACTCGAATCTGTGTTCCGGCAAAATTATGCCAGGGCCCATAGAGAAACATGCAACCGGGTTCCGAAATTGCGGTGCTTCTATCCAAAACGCGTAGAGGTCCGTAATGGTGTATCCTTCTTCGCGTAAGCGAGACAGCGACCAGTTCGACAGACGATGTCGAAGGACCGACTCGTCTTCGGCCTGTTCCGCAATTAACAAGGGCAGAAAGCTGCGCGACAGCCCTCAGGGGAACGAAAACAGTGATGATGTATTAAGAAGAGAACCCACCGATCACAGTAAGCCTGTATCTCGTCGTATAATGGCTCGCCTGGTTGGACTTCGGTACAGGATGGCACGACGCGTTTCATGTATACTCGCGTGCCACTTCGCCTCTCTAGCGAGTCTTGCCTGTGATGACAGCGCGACGTGGCTCGCAGCCGCCAGTCAAAGCGAGCAGAGGGGGCAAGAGGGGAGTTTTCAGAAAAGTAAGCATCCGTTGGAAGTTCGTAGTGAGATGGCCTGGGGTGCGCTGCAGCAGCGGCATAACCAGTGGCAGATGATGAAAACCTCTGGACACGACACACTCGAGAATGTAGGTCGTTCGCCGTGAGCTTGGATCGCTCGGATAGACTTTTGAAGTAGTTTCGAATGCCGATGAAGGTCGAAATCCGCTGCAAAGCACTTGCTAGGGGACGTGCCGTGTGCGGGGTGACGGGTAAAGAACAAGCATTGTGCATAGAAATATACGGATAGCAGTGAAAAAGGTTCTGATCTCGCAAGACAGTTGCGACCACAGAGTGGTTAGCAGGAGTGCGGGCAGCGTAGCACAGCCACCATAGGCGCGTGGTGGCACTAAGAGGGTAAAGGTTTCTATTTTGCAACTCAATAAATAATCAGGCGACTCCGTCACATATATGTTCGACAAAAGTAAAAGTGCACAGCTACAACAGCCACGGTCACCACAGTCTCCCCAACATTGAGCTCAACTTCAATGGAACCATCCCAGCCCGGCGGCGCTGTCAAGGTCACAAGGGACGTCGGGACAGTGACACTGATACCAGAGCATGCTGTTGCATAAGCTTTCGTGGTGCATGAATAGGAATGGAAGAGATGTAGCAACGATTGCAACTTGCTCACCTTTGAGTGCGGCAGCTGAACAAGCCCGGGGATCTGCGCTTGTGGTGAATCTGGCTACGAGATCGTTAAACATGCACTGTTGGCAACTGGTGATCGCGGTCACGGTTGCTGCATTGCAAAGACACTGGTCATTGATACCACAATTCATTGATGGAAAGCATTACGATGAGGACCTGAGTGTGAGATACATACGTTGATCATAGAGTTCGCACTGCTGCACTGGGTTTGGCACTGGGATAGGCGATTCGGGGATCCGACGGGCTACTGTTGATGCTTGGCACTCACGTCGGTCAGAAGATACGTGTCAGCAACGTCAAGGAAATCGCTGGCAGATACGATGCCGAGAGTGGCGCCAACGCTGATAGATAACGCAGCCGCTAGGGGATAAATTAACTGTGCGCCGACAGCGTAAGTAGCGGAAAGCCAACCTTGACCAGCAAGCAAAAGGAAGGGGAGAAGGCGGACGACGGCGCGCATGCTAGCCGGCCGTGGACCTTACCAAAGGGGGAGTAAGACTCGCGGTGGTTACAAGAAGAATAAGCTTAGCTCCCATTAGTACTTGTTGTCTTCCGTGTCTTCGTGTGGCCTCGGAGAACGACGTGATACATCACTGGAGGGACCCCAGCGGCAAGTGCACGGGGTCTATGAGGGGAACGCGTCACGTGGAGCGTGTCGTCGCGATTTGTTGGTGTTGATTGGTCTCAAATAGACACCCACCCGAACCCCCATCGTTACACTACGCGAACAATGACAACAGCCGCGTACTCTGGCGCACTCCATCCCAAGAAGAAAGCGGAGCTCAGGGAGATAGCCATGGCGCTCCAAATCAGCGATGCTGGGACGAGGGACGAGTTGCAGCAACGTATCCGAAAATATCTCGATGATAATCAGAGCTCCCTCGAGGAAAATCCCGCTTTCTCGGGTCTCTTTAGGCGGAGAAAGACCGCACAGCAAGCTAGCCAGGAGTCCGTCTTCTCCTGTACTTGCTGCCTTCGGTTAACTCATCCCTTTTCAGACATTCCGCTGCGTCCCCTGTCTCCGAACCGGCAGAGGAAATATCAGGAAAAAAGTTAACTAGCCCACCCTCCACTCGGTCCACTCGCCGTAACATCCCTCCCGTGGGTACACCTGTACCAGAGGCTCGAGAGGTGTCGATGATGCTCAAACATGCTCCTATCTCGCCGCCCGAGGAAGAGCCCTCTAGTGCACCTCCCGCACAAACCCCGTTGAAAGAGCGCAGTATCATGTTCACATCCACACCACGCAGCATTCTGCGCAACATTCCGAAACCAACTCTCGAGCTTGCTGATACCACACTGAAAACGCTGCAAACAGGTGCGAAACAGCGTGCTCGCAAGTATCTGCTGGCTTCTAGATCTGTATGTCAGTTTTGGTCACGGTTCGGCCCCGCTAAGTCGCGTTGACATTAGACATTATCGAACTCCCTCAATATCTCGCTCATCACTGCTTTGTTTGAGTTACTTTATATCTTGTATCGAGTCATTCCGTGGAACTTTTTCCAGGTGTGAACCTTTCTCACTGTTTCTTTTCGGTGGTTGATTTCATGTTAGATCCATTTCCCGCGAGTGGTTGTCGCTGGCAATTGGGAACTCGCCGTTCCGTATCCCCCTCTCGCGACCTTCCAGTCCCCCATGTTTTGGAGTGTTCTCCTGCATTGGTCAATACCTTCCCTAATTATCCCCATTCTCCTGGGTTCCCTCATTTCATTCCATCCCGCCAACGCCGCTTCTGTACGCATCCCTCGCGTGCTTTCTCTCGATCCTCTCACGGCTTCTATTTCACGCCTGGCTGCTCAATATGGATACCCGTACAGATCTCTCGATGCTTCGATCCAGGGCATCGATGTTATTGGACCTGAATGGCGGATTCTCATTGCTGCTGTTGGTGTCGCCTTTGCCTTTGCGGAGGCAATCTTTGTCGCACCGAGTGCGTTTGCAGGGTCTCGTGCACGCCAGAGAGGAGCCACGCCCAAACGAACGGTGACAGTTGAAGAGTGACTTTTCGGGGAACGTGCTTCGTACGGTCTACGACCGTCAAGTCGTATATCGTGGATTCAAATGTTATGATCTAAGCCGGCCTTGGTTATGTTTATGTTTTGTACATGCTATCTGGGTTCTACTTCATTTCGCGCCGTCTACTTATGACTAGGTGTATTACCGTACGAGTCAGTCACGTCGGATATTGATGTGTAGTTTTTCTTTCTTTATTCCTTTACTTTGTTGGAATTGAAAGATATCCTTCCGTCGTCAGTCCAACTACTTGTTGGTATTTGGGGACAGGCAGTGGTTACAGACCTGCTCGGCTTTACCCGGCGGAGTTTCGTCCCAATTTTAAACCTTAATCTTATCTCTACGAGTCACGTCCACAACACACCGCTTGTGCGTTCACACCAAACTCTTTATCGAAATGGTACGCCCGCGTCCTTGCCCATTCACCGCGGTGCTCACTTTTCCCCTTAGGATTCATCAAAGCAATCCGTCAAGCTTGCTAAAGTGATCAAGGTGGTCCTTTCTGTCCCGTCGATCGAGTCCCTCCCGGGTTCCACTGACCCCTCTCCCCCACGCAGGTTCTCGGACGCACTGGCTCCAGAGGTGGTGTCACCCAAGTGCGCGTCGAGTTCATGGACGACACCTCGCGCACAATCATCCGCAACGTCAAGGGGCCCGTTCGGGAGGAGGACATCTTGGCGCTGCTGGAGAGCGAGCGCGAAGCGCGGTGAGTTGTCCTTGTCCCCTTCTTTCTGTGTTTTGGCTCAACGAGAGGGACGTTTGACAGTCGTTTGCGGTAGAGAAATACGCAGTTTGCACCTTCCCTCTCACCATGTGGACCCGGATTACACGTCGCACGCCTCGTTTTGGGATCGGTGGCGGGTGTGAAAGAAAAAAAACACGAGCGTTGGGTTTGCTAGCATCGTTTCTGTACATCTCTGTTTCATCCTACATGTTTGCCATCCTCACTTTTCGGAGTGATTTGTCCCTCCATGTCTGTGTTGCGGGTGGCACTCCTTTACTCGTGCGCATTCAGTGTTCAGACGAAAAACAGCCACAACGTTCCGGCGAGGTATTAGACAGAGCTGCTTGTTAAAGAAGTGTCGCTAAGAAGTACATTGCAATGCACACTGCTTCGTGGCGCGAACTGTAACAGCTGTGATATCAAACAGCTGAAGCATGAGAGAGGAGAGGTGATATGTGTTAGGAAAAGAAGAAAGTACGAGAACAAGGCCCGAAGATGATCAGAGAGACGCGACGAAAACGCACTGAAGACGGTCGACTAAAAAAGCGATACGCTGGTTTACTGCCAGTATCCCTGCTGTTGCCGTGGCTGGTACTGATAGAAGTTGGCATCCGAATTACCCTGTGGATACCCCACATGGCCTTGCGGCCCTTGCGTGCCTTGCTGTCCTTGTGGCGTCGGAGGTCCGCCAGCGCTCGAACCGAAGCGGTTACCCCCATAAAAACTACCTTGGGTGTGCGCCTGCTGGACACCACGCCCCGATGGGGGTTGGCCAACGCCTTGGCCGACACCGACGCCCGTGGTTCCATCTTTCACACCGACGTTCTGGGAGTACGGCTTGTATGCCGTCTCGGGCGACGCACCACCTCCGCGTTGTGCAAGAGAGGGACTTGATGCAGCCACGCTACCCTGACCGAGACCCATGAAGCTTTGGATAGCCTGTCCACCGTACAACTGTGGGTGCTTGCTGTACTCGTTCGAAGTGAGGTTGTTCACTGGTGTGTGATTGTGCTGGGGTGCATGGTGCTGATATGCGAGATCGTCGTAGGCCGACGTTGGTAGCTGGTGCTGTTGACCGTAAAGGCCGCGACCGTAATGGTCCGACTGAGACTGCACCGAGCCTGGGCCTTGCTTGCCTCCTGGAGAGGGTGCGGCACCCTGAGCGGGGGGTCCGGGCTGGAACATGGTGGGATACTTTACAAATGGCTGAGGGACACCGTAGCCTGAATTGTATGGGGTACCGTAGTACTGATTTTGCGGATATGGGTAGTAGTACGGGACGGGCGGAGGGTAACTTTGCTGAGGACCCTGACCGCCGGATGGTTGTGGTTGTGCGCCACCCTGGGATGGTAGCTGGGAAGATTGGGCACTTGAAGGGGGGAGCACAGTGTTTCCTGGGTGCTGGGAGCCAGGATGACCCTTTACGTCATCGTGACCCAGGACACTGCGGCTTCCTCCAAAGGCAGGCGATTGAGAATACGAATCGTAAAAGCCCTAGATCACATTAGCCAAGCATTTAAACGATAGTGAAAAACATACCCTCTGATTATCACCGTATCCATAGTCATTACTAGCGAACGCACCCAAATGCGATGCCTGAGAAGGATGTTGTTGACCGATTTGACCAAAGATGTTGTAGTCCTGACCCTGTCCAGCGGGAGGGGTTGGGGTATGGAAATAAGGTGCCTCTGCCTGTCGGAAGTACGCCGAATGGGTAGCAGAAGCTTGGGGCTGCGAGGGTTGAGCTGCGTGCTGGGATTGCTGGACAGGATTCTGCACGACCTCAAGATGGGTAGGAAGGCCATGGTGGGTGTATTGGTGAGTCGGTACTTGGTGCTGGGCCAGGGATTGCTGCTGGTGTTGGGAGAGGGATGGATGGATGGAGGTCTGAGGGGGTTGCTGAGAGAAGGCCGGGGAGCTCGAAATAATCGGTTGGCTGACAGAAGCTGAAATCGAGGGGTGAGACACGGTGGAGGAGAGCGAAGGTTGGGATTGGGGGATGGAGGCAGATGCAGAAGTCGGCGCATGCGCTGGTGCTGGTGCGGGAGCCGGGGGTGCAGCCTGCTGTTGAGGTGGAATTTGGGAAGGCGCGGCAGTGGATTGGACTGGAGACGTGGTCGTGGGTGACTCTTGGGCAGGTGCGTGTGCCGGAGGCAATAGTTGAAGAGGTTGCTGGGGCGACTGCTTTGCCTTGACCGAAGCCGACTCCGAAGTCGGTGTTGGTTCCGTCCTGCCGATTTCAGTCAGCTAAAAATTTCAATAAGGTTATTGATAACTCACGGGGATGGCTCAATCATATCACCACCAAGGTTCAAACTGCCGAATTGCATGCCGACCTTCTCGAGACCGGGGTTGAAACCCAAGATGGGCATGATGACGGCCTGATCCGATCCCCTGTACTTGTTTGCACTACGATGTGAAGCGGCCGACGAGCGGGGAGGAACGGACACTGGGGACTTTGATGGTGTCGGGATAGTAGCTGGCTCTTCAGTCGAATGTTGAGATCGGGTGGGTTCAGAAGGCATGGGTGCAGGGATCTCAGATACGGGTTCCTCTTGGGGCAGAGGGGCGGAAGTTTCATCCTGGACATCCAGTTTGGTTTGCACCGAAGAGGACCATGCATCTTCGGGAGGAGGTTTGACTTGTGGTTCATCATCCCAAGTGGGGGGTTGCACGGTTATTGGATCCTCCCAGCCGTCACTGGTTAGGTCCAAAGTGCCATTGGGAAGGGATGCCAATGCGGGTTCGGTTGGTTCAAGTACTGAAGGAGGGGCGCGAGAAGCTGCTGCAGGAGGTGGTGGGACGGCAGGTTTTTCTTGTGGTCTGAGGAAGACGAATAAGGAAGGTGTGCAAGAAGAAAAAAAGGACTTCGGACCGTGCAACTTGAGCCCAGGAAAGTTTCGACGTTGCTGGCAGCTTCGTAGGCCTTGAGGTCGCAGATATTGGTTGAGACGATATGGTAGGTGCAAAAGCAGAGAGGTCTTGTGCACCCCAGGGACTGACACCCCATGAGGAGGGAGTGGATGAGGACTGGGGAGGGAATGAGGGAACTGAGACAGGAGGCTCGGGGGATTGATTTGGATCTGGGAGAGAGTCGAGAGGTGCTGAGAAGATGTCATTTGATGAGTCGGGTTTGTCAGAATGAACTGATTCGGAAAAGTCCTCGAGGGGCAGCTTCTCTGCAAAGTCCATCGCGGGGGACGAGCGTTTTCCGGGATGCCAGGAACGTGGGGTATGACCGTTGACCCCAGACCCAGGTCGTGCTGAGCCGCGACCGCGAGTACCCCTCGTTTGCCCGCCACGACCACCACGACCACCACGGCCACCACGTGAGTCGGTGCGATCGCGCGACGGGGGATGATCCTTAGAGGGGGGGTGGGGGTTGATAGGCGTCTTTTTGTCTTTTTTGCTCTTTACGGAGCCCCACTGTTCAGCATGACCTGTGATAGCGTCGGAATGAGAGGGGGAAGGGAACAAGCGAGCAAGACAAGACCTTCGCTGATTCTGTGGGCTGCAACCTGGACGTCTCCTGCGACCTCGACGAGGAGGGACTGGAGGTCTGTAGAGCGATGGTGAGGGTCACCGTGAGGGGGGGGGGAACGAGACGGGGCGTAGGACGTACCTTCGACGGAGTAGTCGGGGAAGAATTCTTGGAGCTGGTGTACCTGCAAGCGGTACTTGAGCTCGCTCTGCGGCTGGTCTGGCTGGCGCTGAGATCGGAATGCGGCGGGTTTGTACGAGGACATGGTCGACAGTAGCGTTACGACGGTGGAGTTTTAATTTTCTCGAACGCGACCCCCCCAAGTAACCCCCCCGATCCTTCACCACCGCTCGCCATGCCCGACGACGACGCCGACTTCACATTCCCCAGCGACGGCGACGACAGCGACGACCTCGCACGCGCACTCGCAGACCTCGCAAGGCTCCGCGCTAACGTGCACAACAACCTCCGCCTCCGCCCCATACGCTCGTTCTCTGCCCTCCCAAACCACGCGCCCCCGCCCTCCCCGCCCTCCGCCACCGGCATCGCATCACACCCCGACCCTCCAGACCGCGCCCTCCCCACCTCTGCCTGGTTGCCTGACGTCCTCGCCCGTCGTCTCGTCGCGTCAAAACGCCCCATCGTCATCGATACACGTACCCTCGCCGCCTTCAACGCCGCCCACCTCGTCGACAGCGTCAACATCTCCATCCCTTCCCTCATCCTCAAGCGATGTCGCAAACCAGGCAGCGGATTCCAGTCCCTCGCTGCCCTCCGCCAGTTCATCACCTCAGACGAGGACAAGCATCGCTGGGACACGCTCCCTTCCTCCACTGCTTGGGACGGCGATGTCGTCATCGTACACGGTGAAGAAACAGACGAATCCGAAATCGGAAATCTCCAGGTCACCGCTTGGGCTCTCCTCCCAGTCATATCCGCTCTCCTTGGCCGCGACAGCGTGCATTACCTGCGAGGCGGCATCGCAGCCGCACAGTCTCATTCCGGTCTTCGAAGCCACCTCGTAACACAACTTCACCATCCGCCAGATCCTGGCGACCCAGAACCACCACTCAAAAGCGCAAAGAGTACCGGCCTTTTCCTCCTCGACACTTCTGCCCCTACCCAAACACACCTTCAAATCGATCAACCCATGCCGTCACCACTACCGATCATGCCTAGCGCGGCGTCAGATCGTCCAAACGGCATCTACGGCTCTCCTCCATCGTCTCAACTCTCTTTCCGTCGACCCCCTCCACCACGACGTCCGAGCGCCCCAAACCTCACCCGCATCATTACTAACGGGGGTGGTGAACAGCAACTCTCTCTTCCCCGTCTCCAGATCCGCACCGTCCCCACTCGCTCAGCAACGCTACCCATCACCCCCTCCCAATTTTCAAGGAGCCCCATTGGCAACACGCTCTACCTTCCTCCACAGTCTCCTTCTCACCTTAATCTCCTGCACTCGAACCACTCGCCTCCCGCACTGTCGCCGCGCTGGACGGCCAGTCCAGCCGACCTCCCACCACCGTCTCCCAGATTCATCTACTCGACGCCGCCCCGCACACCGGACACTCCGTCATGCATACACCGTCCTACGCTGTCACCAAGCACGGCACGTCCAGAAGACCCCCAGACTGCCTCGACAGAGACCGAGTTCCCGATCTTTACCGTATCGATGATCCTTCCGAATTTCTTGTTCCTCGGCCCAGAGCCAACCCTACTGGAACACGTTCAGGAACTCAAGTCGCTAGGGATAAAGAGGATACTCAACATTGCAGCAGAGTGTGATGACGACCATGGACTCGACCTAAGGGAGAATTTTGAGCGGTATGTCAAGATCCCTATGAGGGATACGGTCGAAGAGGACCAGATCACGCGGGGTCTCAAGGAGGCTTGTGAGACACTAGGTGGGGCGTCCTTTCTACGTTTTCTTCCCTCCCTATTGGAGTCTAGTTTATCCTCGTTCTCTCCGCTCACCTTTTTTTTTGCGATGCAAAGACGAGGCAAGTCTGTTCGGAGCGAGCACCTACGTGCATTGCAAAGCGGGCAAGTCGCGCTCCGTGACCGCCGTGATGGCCTACCTTATCCACGCCAACCACTGGACGCTCTCGCGTGCCTATGCGTTCGTCCTCGAGCGCCGTAAAGGCATCTCTCCCAACATTGGCTTCGTCTCAGAGCTGATGACCTTTGAGGAGCAAGAATTGGGTGGCAAGTCGGTCGGGGTGGTCCCCGCCACCCCGGGACAGAGCGACGGTGGTGATTCGCAGGCCAACCACACGTACGCTGCGCAGAGTCGGAGGCCGGGGCACATGCGCGAGAGCTTGCCACCCCTGCACACCGTGCAAGACTCGGACGACGGGGGGGAGGTCGCCATGGGTCAGGATATGGAGATCAAGGACAGGGAGGGACGTTATCGACACATGCGCAGGGCACCGGTAAATGAAAGCACGCTTCAGCCGATGCGGAGAGTAAGTAAGGCCGGACTCGAGAGCGGATTGAGCACGTAGCGATACCCATTTGCACATCATAGTTTTATTCAAGCCGCTGACAGCGGTTAAAAAAATCAACATGCGAACGAGAGGACGTCCATTCCATGTGGACGTGAGGAAGAGAACAGGGTATAGGGACTGCGGGGGGACTCGCTCGCTCATAGACTGCCATAAACCACCTCGCCATCTATGACTGTCGCCTTCACTCTTGTCGCCAGGATCTCCGACGCCGGCATGGTCATGATATCCCGATCGAGAACCACAAAGTCTGCCTTCTTGCCAACCGAGAGCGAACCTAATTTGTCTTCTGCAAACGCTGCGTAAGCAGCATCCAGAGTCATTCCTTTCAGTGCTTGTGCTCGTGTCAGACGTTCTGACGGATACCTGGAACGAAGGATGAGCCTATGAACCGGTCAACCACTACGCACGACCGGTCGCACCATCCCTGTGGTCCATGGGGCGAATCTCCAGAAGGGGAGAGGCGCGACACAGCGGCGTAGAATCCTAACAAAGGATTAATGCCCTCGACAGGAAAGTCGGAGCCAAGAGGCAGAACCCCCGTTCTGGACGTCCTTGCGCAGATGATTAGACGTCCACATTTACGTACGAGCCGTAAAAGGAATGAACGCACTGGACGAGCGTCTGATATGCATACGCTCCTTGGATTCGTTCAGGACCCTGACAATTTTTCTTTTTTAGAAAGACGAGTGACTCGGGGAGACTGTTTCGTCACCAGACGTTGTTCGGCGTACCACATGTCGGTCGTACTGTAATTGTGATGATGGGATCCATCTAGACAGTATTGCATTGCACTTACGCATGTGTGGGCTGGACGCTAGGGATCACTGCTTGTATCTCAGTTTACAAATGAGTAGCATGAAAGGCCATACAAACCCTGAAGTCGTCCAATTCGCTCCAGGTCATCGGGGGTCATAATTTGAGCGTGTTCAATGCGCGGGCGCAATTCAGCCGCAGTCCCGTGTTCCGAGTTAGATAGGATATCCTCGAAGATGTCGAGTACAATGTGATTGGCACGGTCACCAATACAGTGAATATTCTGTGCAAGTCGTTGGGTCATCTCAGACGCGAAGCTCCAAACACATACCACTTGCCAGCCATCTTCCCAAAACTGTTTCACGAAAGCTGACAATGTTTCTGGTTGTATGCGCATGAGTCCGTCGGTTGATGGGTTTTCTGAGTACTATTCGAGTCGGAAATTAGTTCTGCGATCAAGATGAGATACGAACCGGTTCTAAGAGTGCTGCCCCATAGGAACCAAGTGCACCTTTCGTGGAGTTAGTTGTCAAAGTCTGCAAAGTATATGCTCGGACAAACCGTCGGCGAATAGCTTGACACTGCGAAGATTAAGGCGCTCTCCGATCCCGTAGTCGATGAGTCGAGTTATGTTTTTACCCCAGTACTCATCAGACTCGATGTTTCCCATGAGGTAGAGCCGCAGCTACGGAGGTTCTATTACATGCAAGCCTGGGAGAACGAAGCACGCACAGGAAGCTTCCGGGTCCAGGCATACCTTGACAAATATCAGAATATGGTGGCATAAAGGCTCTCCGAACATACTCTCGATAAAAGTCGATCATATAAGGTTCAGTTGCGGCATCATGGATAGAGGTCAAGCCCACCGCGAGCGCGTCTCTAACAGTTCTGTCGAAATACTCGTGCAACTGGGCTTTCGTTGAGGCCGGAACTGGCACGATGGCCATGGCGTTGTCCACGAAAATTCCTGTACTCCATGAGTCGGGTCAATGGACAGGACCGTAGATGTTTTACCTGTAGGCTTGCCAGACGAGTCACGGATGATCAACCCGCCGTCCACTTCGTCAGGGAGGTCACCTAGCAGCTGCAGCACGCGGTTAGAAACCCATGATGCGTGGTAGTCCACACGTTCCAGGTATATGCGACGACCCCTAAGCAGAGGTTCCGAGTCAAGGTCATCCTGTGAATGTTGAGTGGAGAGACGTCCAATGAAGTTGAAAGGTACCGACAGCGGTGGGATACCGGGGGTCAGACCACAGATTCTGGTCCCATCCCATGCCCACGATCGACTGGGAAGGGTCGACAAGAATGTTGGAGTGCGACTTGACATAGTGAACGACTCGCTGCAATACCTCTGGACTCGGTGAGCACGCACAAAGCATCGACTCGGGCGGGTACGCGCCTTGCTTCGACTTGCAGCCGGCAAGGTCGAGGTGCATCGCGGCACCATATTGCAGCACATGCGCATGGGCGTCTGTCAACGGACAGGGTCAGACTCGAGCTGAAGCACAGCCAGCGTCGTACCCGCTAAGCCCGGAACGACGATGCTGTCGTGCTCCACGAACGACACAGGTAGGGAGGGGAGCCAAAAGTCGAGTGACCATGGTATCAAAAAGTCGGCGAGAATGCTGCTGGTATGGCGCGAGCGCCAGCGGGCCTCGATGTCGACTATGGGATGTCAGATGCGGAGGAAGGGGAACATGGGGAGCCCACCGAGGTCGCCGACGTCTATGATGGTGGTGTTGCTCACGACGATGCACTCGACGTTGGGGTGGGCGGTGTCGACGGTGTATATTTTCGCCCTGGACGAGCAGAGGGCGTAGTCCCGCGTTTTAGGCGCACGGCTGAGAGCGAGCGCTGCAGCGGACAAGAGCAAGCAGGCGAGCCGGACACGGTTGTTGGCTGGGTGTGACATTGACCCTTGCGACTGCTCCGCCATGGAACCAGCGGAACTGCTGCACCACAGGAAGACTCTCCACGCAAAGCGCTCCTTTGGCAAGTACCCTCACCCGATCGACTCCCCCACATACGACGCGCAAGTCGTCTTACTTCTCTCTTATACGCGCGCTCACCCTCGGACAGCTCAGAGGAGGACAACGACCCCCTCACCGACGATGGCGGGTCGGCCGTCTCCCTCCCGCTCTCTCTCCGCGTAAACCGTGCGCCGAATGCACCCCACACGTTCAAGCCCTCGTTCCGCGCCAGGCACCAGCTCGCGTCCAGCATGCTCTCCGACGATGGCGCAGACTCGCAAACATACGACGGCGACGTCGAGTCCAGCATGACCGCAGGCGCGGGCCAACACCAGGCCTCCAGAGGGTTCCTCTACCCCAACTTGCAGCACGCCTCCTCGAACTCGACCCTGACATCCCAGGTCGAGGACAATGCTCTCTCTCCATCCACTTCCCGACATCCGACCCCCCCACCGACCACCGAACAGGTCTTGGTTGTACCCCCTACGCACGAACCCGCTCTTGCCTACAATCCCGCTGCGCTCACCCCCCAAGACATACAGGCTTTCGTCCAGACTGCGATCAGCGAACAGCCATATCGGCCATATCACGTCAACCCGCCTCCTATCAACAGACCAGTACGTATCTTTGCCGATGGTAAGACCGCTCGCCGTCCTGCCTGCTGTTCAGTGCTGAGACACTCCAAAGGCGTATATGATCTCTTCCATTTCGGGTGCGACTCAGCCCCACTAGCCGAGATTTTACCTGACGATACACTAGTCATGCGTTGCAACTTCGACAAGCCAAGCTTTCGTTCCCAAACGTATACCTTCTCGCTGGCGTCAACACTGACGAAGACGTCTCTGCATATAAGGCCCGCTGCGTCATGACCCACGCAGAACGGTCGGCTATTTCTTGAAACGGCGCTGTGCATCGCTCATGTCGTCTAGGTGTGAAGCTGTTCGGCATTGTCGCTGGGTAGACGAGGTCATCCCAGACTGCCCTTGGGTACTGGATGCCGAGTTCCTCGATAAGTGGAAGATTGATTACGTTGCACACGACGAGGAACCATACGTCTCGAGTGGTCTCGACGATATCTATGCATTTGTGAAGCAAAGGGGTAAGTCATCGTTCCCAGGGTGCTCGCGGTGATGAGACTGACGGACGGACATCTAGGCCAGTTTATCCCGACCCGTCGTACGCCGGGCATCTCCACTTCTGACCTGTTAAAACGTATCATTACGGGTTATCGCCGGCGGGTCTTTGATAAAAAGCTGGAAAGGATGGGTCATGCAGAACTCAAGGTCCAAGGTTCACCTTTTGAGGACGGGAGCAGCACGAGTCCCGACCCGAGTTCACTGGTGCAGTCGCAGTGATTTTTAGTGAAAAGCTGAAGCATATTCAGGAGAGATGAGGTACAGTATATTACACGGAAATGGACTGATGGGTCATATGATGAACTATCCCTCAATCAAACGTGAGAGAACCGAAAAAATGAACTCGTTCCGTGTGTTACACCAGTTTTACTCTTTTCTCTTCGTGTTCCCCTGTCTTGGAGGTAGAGGGCAGGAGTGTTGGCGTGGTACTACGTTTACGCTTCGTCAGGGACGCAGCCTGTTTCGATCTTTGCTTGGCAAACATGGCTATGATACCATCTTTGCGTTCGGCGACGGGCTCGATAAACTTCGGAGACTCGGTGCCAACTTTGCCGATTTCCTTTGGGACTTGGTAACTGGAACGCAGTGAGCAGAGGAGACGGGGAAGGCGGCCACGTACCATTGGAGCGGGGCCGTGGTATCCTCCCAAGGGTGCAACAAACGAGCGAGATCCGAAGACCACGTCCACGAGGAAGTATCTAACCAACGGCTGATCTCCTGCGGGGTCGAGAGGATGACTGGCTGTCGGTCGTGTAGCCAACTCAACGCTTTGCTCGCGTTCGTAGTGACGATCGCGAATGTGTACGTGGGCTGTGACTGACCTGAATCAGGGGAATAACTGTATAGGGCAAATCTAAGGGAGGAGAAGCAATACTTTTGTCGATAGTCTCGTCGTATAAAGCGGCCATGAGCATCACTTTGCCGTCAGGATGCTTGATAAAGTGCGGTAGTTTGTCTTTGCCTTTTGTCTGCCACTCGTAGTACCTACGACTAGCGTCCATCACGCGGCGTGATAGCAGAAAGGGAGTACCGTACCCTTGGCAAACGACGATGCAGCGGTTCTTGCCACGAAACTTGTTCCACATGCCTACGCCATCCACAAGGTTTTCGGAGCGCGCGTTTATCGCCTGAGAGCCCTTGGAGTCTTGTTTGCCATAGTGAATCCCCCAGCGCATGGTTTGGATGACGAGAGGAGCAGGGGAAGAGTTCTTGGAGTCCGACTCGGGGTGCGTCGTCGCCGGGAGTGCGCTGGCGCACTGTCTGATGACTGGGGCATTGGTGTTTGGAGCTATGTTATAACGGGGCTGTTCCGTCGAGCGTACGGCGGCGTCAGGTCCTGCGCAAAGAAGGGGAGAGCGAAACGAACTACGAAATCGTCTTCGCCTCTCCACTCGCCTATCGCGAGGTGAGGGTAGCCCGGTAAGCCGCGAATCTGGGCATGCTGCGAATCGGGGGGTGTGAGAATCGTTCAACCGTAGGTGGTAGTCTGATTTACCTGAAGGCCCAGTGCATATCTTCCACACATGTTCCAAGCGTCGCCTGTCGCAGGAAAGAATGATCACATTCCTGCTGGCACGTGATGGGATGATAGTACCATGTACCAGAGAGGTATTCGACCTCTTGCCCAGCCAACACCTGGGTGGGCCGTCGTCCTCATATGGGGTCTCGGCCATCCGAAACCACGAAATATAAATTGGACGAACAGGTATAAGCGGACTCTGGTGTGTTAGATTTTCCTTGTGAACCCACCCGAAGTGTTGGTCAGGAGCGGCGCGACGCTAAGAATCCCTACAATGTCGACCCACCTGCTTCGATTCGCAAGGCCCCCTGCAAGTGAGTCGAGACTTCGAATCTCAAGCTCTCATCCGAGATTTCGTTTGCGTACGCAACCCGGTCCAAATCGCTTCAATCTGGTTATAAAGACGACCTGCACCTTACAGAGCTTAACCTGGTCGGACTTCTATCGATGCCGTGTTGTCTACGCGCCATAATTTGCTGCAACTTTCCAATGTAAAACGTCTCCTTGTGGGACCGTGTACGGACATCTATGCGTCTCACATATCTATCACTCTTCTGCGTGGTCAACCCAACCAGTCTTATCTCTATGCCCGCCGGCACTCCCGAGCTTCGTCTTATTACGCGACTTGCGACCACCCAACTCCTTGTACATTTCTCGCATTTCAACCTTGTCTGGTCGGATCTGTCCCTCTACTCTCCACCTCTCTTCATTGATTTCTTTCGGTGTCTGATACCCTGAGCGCGAGGCGGGAGATCGCTCCAACGGGCTCGAAGGCGCTGACTTGTTCGCACTCGTCGATAGGTACGTTAAACGCTAGACGAAGATCGGTTGAGCATCAAACGGTAGACACAAATGCGCGGACCCAGTTCTGTTTCGACTCCCTCCTAGTCCACTTGCCTGTAGGCAGGCTCCCGTCGTGAAAGTACTCTTTTCGGTAGTGTTGGAACCATACTATATAGATCGACATCAGCACTCGCAGCGCCCCAGCTCTCGCGTGATATCCACGCACTATAGTTGAGTGTTTGACTCTTGTTCCACTTCCGGGAGACTCTCGAGCAAGAAGCGAGACCGGAAATTGACAACCAGCGGAATATGCGCTGCGATATTTGAGTGGGAAAGGCCTTCAAAGGGTCTGATGAAATGGGCCTCGATGCGAGCGTGGAGCTAGGAACAGTTCGTGGATTTGCTCGTCGGGTGGGTGAGACCGGTCTAGAGCTGGGTCGCGATGGTGCACGAGACCGAGCGGGTGTCCCTGGAGTAGATGTCTTGCGTGGCAATGAGGAGTGTACTGGACGGAGATATGAGCAAGACTGACAACGTAAATAAGTTCTTCATCAGAATCTTCGTCGGAATGACGGTTGGATGTGACTTGTTTGCGTTCTATTATGGGCTCTGTGAGGGTGAGTGACCTCAGGACATCCTGCCGGAGGCTCATGGTAGGTGTGGATAAAGGTGATTGTTGATCCACTGAGCTGGGTGATAGGTGCATGTGAGAAAATTATTGCAGTCGCACCTTATATATAGAATGAACATTGTACTCTGGAGTACATAGGAGATATCCGGCGTCGCCAAGCCCCGTGGTGACCCCGCCGGTGGCCCCGTGGTGACCTCTGGTGACCCCGCATGACCACAAGCGAGGTGACCACGCCAGTACGCCCCCTGCGACATGGCATGGGAAGCTCAGCACGCCATTCAGCCATGGCCCCCGGGGATCAACCCTGTTGAAATTTCGTACATTTACTCCTATCTACCTTACATTCGTTTCACTCGACTACACCAACCATTCTTACATAATCACAGTCGCTCGTTTTTAGCACAGACTCTGCCGTGTCGCACCTCAGTTCTTGTTCATACAAAACTGAAGTAAGACTTTTCCTATACAGCCATCACTCCCTAGACTAATAGTCCTTTACATAGTCTGTCCTTACAGGTTAGCTTGATAGTAACCTCAGTTCTCATTCATACAAAACTGAGTCTGTTCTTATAGGAATATTATCTCTGCCCAAACAAGTCCTTGCAAGAAACCCTCACATACTCACATGGGGGAGCAGCATGTGGCTGCATGTGGCAGTGCCACTGTGCCACTGGGAAAGGAGGGAAAATTTGCTAAGGTTGAAGCTCAGTTGGGCAGTGGGCAGGGGAGATGAGGTATATCAACTATGACATGTGCTATGCAACCAGACATTCCCTGACAAGTGATTATTTATATAGTATGATTGCCAGTATGAATGTTAGGCAATGAGGGACCCTTGCCTATTCTCTGGAACTGGATAGTTAGATTTAATAATGGGTACTTGTGGGCTAAGTGACAGATGACTCTATTGGAATTAGCAAGCACATGTGCAGCCATGAGAATGACTGGTCAGGACAAACACCAGTGTGCATATGGTATGCACATGCAACATTCCTCACATAGATAAATTGTATGTCCCCTCCATTTCATTCCATTATGTACTTTGTCTTTCCAATACTTCTGTGTTATTACTTGCACAGATCTCAACAAGATCCTTTTATCCCCTTTGAACCACTATACATTTACTACAGTATATAAAATGTACTTTGTGCTGTTGAGTAGCTCAGTCCATTATTGCACAATGACTGAGTGTTCTTAACAGTTGTGCACCCATATCCAATCAAGTGCCAGATTTTCTACAGGTTATGAGCCCTGCTTCATCTGACAATTGATTGAAAACCTATTACATCTCATCACCATGTCCATTACCACTGTCACTACCAATATCCTCCCAAGCAACATACCCAAGCTCAATGTCAAAGGAATAAACTGGGCTATCTTCAAATCCCATTTTCAAGTTACTATCAAGGCCAAAGATCTATGGGGTCACTTTGATGGAACCACTACAAACCCTGATACCAAGTGATTAAAAGATAAGTGAATGGTGAAACATCTACTTACTCAGTGCATCCTGGACTTGACCATGCTGAGGATCCAGTGATAGACCACCATTGCTACAATGTAAACTGCAATCATCAAAGAATACACAGAAAAAGGTGTATATACATAGATGGATATGTATACACAGTTCTTGGACTCAAGATTGCTGAAGAAAGGTAATATGTGCCAATTTCTGGATGGGCTATGAACAAAATGAGAGGAGTTAGTGGCCATTGGAGTTGAGATTGATGAAAAGGATTATCAATCAATGATCATTAAATCACTCCTGAACTCACTGGCCAACTTCACATTGAGTTAGCTCACTGCTGCTTGATTATTTAGCCCCACAAAAACCCTGGATCCCAACACATTAATTTTAGTTAATGCTGAGAAAGCTGATTGCCAAAGGGTAAAATACCCATCATGTGTTAATAAGGACCAAGATCACAATGAAACTATGGCTATTGGATCATTAGAGGCATTAAATAGAAAGGGCAAGGGACAAAGTGATAACTATGATGGATAGGACAAATTGAAATGAGGCCTGTGCAAGTGTTAGGAATATGGCTCAATAGAGAATCTAGCTACCTTCTATAACAAGAAGGATAATGAAAAAACAAAATCTACTAGAACTGTGAATGCTGTGAGTTAAGGTTAAGACAGTGACTTAGAGGATGGTATATTTGGGGTATGGAATGAGTCAAGTGATGATAAATCCATCCCTGGTCTATTGATTGGAAAATCATTAGATGATGAAGGCAGAGATAATGTTGGCAATGACGACTGGTTCTTAGTCATGGAAGAGAATGTCATTGAAAATATATGGGACCTTGAAGAATTCTAAGTACTGAGAGTTGATGACGGAGTATCAGTCGACTGTGTTATGTTGATGCAGGGTCACAATAGATCATAATGAGTTGATACTACTTAGGAGCACAAGTAGAGATTGACTAGCCTTGGGAGTACTAAGCTTCAACTTAGCAATAAAGTCCTAATAGGACAGAGCCCATATTGCCAGTACTGAGTGGGATAGTACTAGCTCAGGCCTTTTGCTTAGTGGTTAAGCTTGTACTTTAACATGGTAGCAACAAAGGACTACTTTGTAGCCCTGAGTTTGATCCTTGCTGTTGCACATACTTTGGATTAGTCATGTACTCTTGGCAGAGATCCTTAGAAATGCCAGAGTATAGGGACATGATGGTTGGGTTAATCCAAACTAGCTACGGCTCCATTCCTACAAATGCTTGGCATTCATACCTTAACACCATTGGTAGTGTGCCTACAAGCATGGGGAAGTGTTAATGCAGGGTTACAACAGATCATAACGAGTTGATGCTACTTAGGAACATGAGTAGAGATTGACTAGCCTCAGGAGTACTGAGCTTTAACTTAGCAATAAAGTCCTAATAGGACAGAGTCTATATTGCCAGTACTAAGCAGAACAGTACTGGCTCAGGCCTTTTGCTTAGTGGTTAAGCTTGTACTTTAACATGTTATCCATTCTAAGGATCTGGAGAACATTATGATGGAAGCCAGCAAGGAAATGACTCACTCTTATCAAGTTGAACTGTATGATTTAGGTACAATACACCATATCTTCCTGTACTACAAGCACTTTGAGAGCCTTTGAAATGCATCTAATATTACATGGGACCCTGAGGAGTCTGAAGTGCTGGAAATCAAAGATGAGGTGTCTATTGATTGCACTGACCCTGCTAAGAAACTAGAAGATGCTGCCATGAAGGCAATAGATGCTAGAAATGGAATCTGGAGTGGGCAGAGTGAAGTTGATGATGATGATAGATGCAGTAGTAGAGTGATTGCAGACATACATGAAGCCCTGGGTAGGATGTCAGTCAACAACAAAGATGACCATATATTAAGCAATCTTTAGAGCATGTTACTTGAGGGGAAGGATTGGATAACAAGTGACAGGAGCAATGAGCTTGCTGTGCACATACAGGATAAGCTAGATTGCATATAGGTCAAAAACATCGAAGGTAAACCAAACAAGAGCATCATGCATAGCTACATAGACATGAAGGGCAATGAAGAGATTAGAGAAGCACACTGGAATGTGCAGGCCAATGAAAAGGGCACAAGGACATGTTGTAGTGTGCTGATAAAGGCAAATGGTATAGATGCACCTGAGCATGGGCGACTAGTAGTAAAAGCTGAAGAAAATGATCAGCACATCTCACAAGGTAATGAATATAAATCATTCCCATCACCTGATAAGCTAACATGACAACAAGTTGAGCTTCAAAGTGTTGAGCTTGAGAGGGAGTGAACTAGGCACCCAAGCCTTGATGCTAGGCTTACTAAATGTAATGCATACATGACAGTACCATTTGGCTGCACTAAGAATCAAAGAAAGCAACCCAAGGACCTGCAGAATGTTAGCAAGAATGTCTAGAGCAGGAAAAGAAAGAGAATTCACCTAGGAGTGCTTTGGATGAGCAAGTCAGGCTGAATATTGAAATGAATGCATTGGGTATATCAGGAAATGATGATAACACTAGAACACAGCTGAAAAACATATTAGAATATCAGCACAAATAGTCAAAGAGAAAATGAATGAAGGACTTAACCCATGTATGCAAATGGGGATCCATGGCCTATGAACAAATGGAGTGTAGAGA
>JBBPKC010000037.1:9693-85514 GCA_038089055.1 Tylopilus aff. balloui | reverse complement strand
GCACCAAGTCTTCAAGTATGTGTCGCCCAAGAGTACAATGGAACGCGATGCATAAAACTGCAGGACAGGATAACTTGAACAGCGTCGCAGCCAGAGTCCTACCAATTGTTCTTTGGACCGTACTTGGACTAGGAAGACGAGAGGGGAGTATGAGGAAGAGGGCGTTTGAAACTCCGCCGTCTGTACTCATGGTCGGCCTGAGAGAACGTTCCATGACATGCACAACAAGTGTTATGGACGCCAACCCAAGCCACGGTCTCAAGGAGCCCCTTCGAGTCCCCTTCGAGTCCTCTAAGATACGGAGGTTGGTTCTGGGCTCTTACTGGGTTGTAATTATCCTCGCTCTTCCGTTTTGGTGGCAGCTCACAAGTATCGAACGTATCGCGCTGCCCTCGCACCGCGTAAAGACGCACCTCGACAGGAATCTCGTCTTTCCGTTAAATGTACAGCTTGACGCACCGAGCTTTGGAGACCGCGCTCAAAACTTGGCGAGAGAGCTCAACGGAGTTCTTGCTCAGACCTTTCATACTTCCTCGACGTGGAAAAGCCTGGACATTCGGGTGGGTATTAGCGGTCACACAGGTGCGAGGGGCCGAGCGGGGGAACAGAAATACAGTTGATAATTAATGCTATAGAGGCCCAAAGCCTGGTTTCAAATGCATATGTTGTTGCCCTCGGGAATCACACCGCCGTGAAGCACTCAAGACAGTTGATTGTCAACCCTGAGAATGCATCAGGTGGGTCAGACCATGATTACTGCGTCCTCGGTGCCCCATGCATGATACCGGTCCTCCAGTTCAGCGACTGGCCAGTATTCTGACTGGACTGCTTGCTCCGGAGATCTCCCCGATACAGGGACAACGCGTTATTCAATTCAGTGACCGCTATCGGCTTGCTTTCACGTTGCTGAATGAAAACGCCGCATCTGATCGGCTCGTTATTTCTTGGGACATTCAAGCTGCGATTGTAGGAAGGTTGTCCAACTTCATTCGAGTTCCGACGGTTGACCTGCATACCCGCAGACCATCTGCTTCCAATTCTTTCCCGATTAGCTGTGCTCCATAATACCACCGTCGAAAGTCAGGTACAATATCATGCCCCGCTGGCATTCGAACCCACGCAATTCACTGATGGCAACACTTCCTTTCACGGTGTCACCCGTGAAGATCTGACCGTGTTCATTAACTCTGCTGAATGGTCATTGTGTAATTACCCTGTTCGCCAGACGCCTGCAGGAGTTTTGATGCGTGTTGCAGCTTCCAGTGTTTCCAATGACCCTGTGCTCCATTTTGTGTTATTTGTACCGTCGCCATCCCGGCAGCCTCTTTATATCCTCGACGCACACGGTAAGCGTTCACTACCTTCACAGTGATCGTGCCACTGGAGCAATCTCAGGGTCGCCTACGAATCAGAGTACATTCCTTCTGCCCCAGTGGGGCGGCATTTTCATTCTAAACAGGGGTGCGCAGGATGCGATGATGACGCACTTGTCCGCAGCGGACCTGGTGCCTGTTCTGTCTGCATTTGCTAGCCAACTAACTGCCTTGTTGGGTGTTCCTCCTCTTCCTCGTGGCGTGCTGTCCGAAGTGACTCCACCACTATCCGACTGGCAATTGGACGCCCTCCTGCGACGCCGAACGTCGGAGAATGTATTGAGTAGTCAACAGACGCTTGACAGCATCGTGAAACTCGTGGACCAAATTGAATCTATGCCCGTCGACCGGAAGGTCAGAGGGGACGTACACAGTGCACTGGCAGCCCTCGAGGAGGTATATACTCCATTTTGTTTCGCCTCATACGGATGCACTGAGACCCTTGTCATAGGCTTATCGTTCCGCGGGGGAACCACCAGCCGTTCCCTTGCGATGGTCCAGCGAGGCGTTGTCTCTGGCTTCGCACGCCTTTTTTAATCCCGGCATGTTGGCAATGCTGTACTTTCCTGCTGAGCACAAATATGCTGTTTACACCCCCTTGTTTGCTTCTATCTCTGTACCTCTTATAGTCGCACTAGGAAGAGAGATTTTTGCGTGGAGACGTGAGCGTCAAGGGACGAGGGGAGGATGACTGGACTCTTTTCACTGCTCGCTTCTTGGTAGAGTTTGCATCCAGTGCCAAATGAAAGGCTTCTCCCCCCTGTGACGCATGTCTGCACCGCAACCAGCGTGCACTCAATACCTTCCCCTGGACCGCAAAAGGCCATCACGTGACGAGCACGATCGGACTAGGCTGCACTGCAGACCGTCACTGCAACTAACGTTGGCATCAGACAGGACCGACCCCATACTTTATCGCGATGAGCATGAACAAAATAAACGTTGATGGCGTCATGCTCTTCGAACAACCATTCGTGCGAGTGCGTCAGACATTCTGGGAGTCGGCACCTTGCTCACTGAAATGTTAGGTACCCTACGAAAATTATCGCAAAGTATTTCGCGCATCTCAAAGAAATGTCGAGCGCGAGTTGGGTAGCGTGCAGACAACATCGAGTGAACTCCAGAAGCGCACAAAGGGCAGTGAGGTCGACCTTGAGGATGCAACCAAGGCCGTGGACGGGATGATAGTGCGAGTAGAGAATCTCAAACGCAAGGTCGGGTCCTCGTGTGTCGTGCGCTCCGCATATTGATTCATCAGATGTGTATTCTGTACAGCTTTCGGATCTGCAGGAAAACAATGGCAGGCCTACACTGGACGTCACGCATGAACGGCTTCAGCACCTCGCATTGATCGAGGCTCTGCCGAGCACGAATTGCCCCGATTTTTCGCGCTGGGCGGACACGCGGCTAGACAGGTGGCTGGTGGACTGGACACTCCGCACAGGCCGAGAAAAAACGGCGAGGAAACTAGCTCAGGAAAGGGGTATTGATGTACGTTGACCCTGTGGTCGGTCTTGCTGGACCACACGTTGAGGGTTCATATTCTGCAGACCCTTGTGGACATTGATCTTTTCATGGATATCCACAGAATTGAACGCGCGCTCCTCCGGCACAGCTGCACCGAAGCTATCGCATGGTGCAGCGAAAATAAAACGGCGTTGAGGAAAATTAGGGTGAGTCGTGAGCTAAGCCATCCCGTACCTGACACAGCAATTTCCGCGACTTTGCAGAGCACTCTCGAGTTCGAACTTCGACTTCAGGAATACATTGAATCAGCGCGCGTTCGTAAGACGCAAGAAGCGATTACGTATGCAAGAAAGTACCTTGTTCCCTGGCAGGAGACGCACTTGGAGCAAATTACGCAAGCTATGGCATTGCTGGCGGTTCAGCCCTCAACCTCATGCGGACAGTACAAGGTTCGTGGCCCATCAGAGCGATTTCCGCCATGTCTCACGACATTGCAGCGCCTCTACGATGAGTCCCGATGGACCTCTTTGATTCAAGCATTCCGCCTGGCTATTTATTCACTGAACAGCCTGCCGACGGAACCGCTGTTCCACCTTGCGCTTTACTCTGGACTCGCTTCCCTAAAGCTACCCGCCTGCTACGATATCCCGCACAACGTCGACTGTCCGGTGTGCGATCCCAATATCAGCCTTCTAGGAAAAGAGGTACCCTTCAGTCACCATGCCAACTCTACTATTGTTTGTTACTTGAGCGGTAAAATAATGGATGAGGACAACATGCCGATGGCCTTCCCTAACGGATATGTTTACTCGACAGAGGTGCGGTATGATTACGCATTGTTCATGAGGCATACCTTAGGGCTTTTTCTCATAGGCACTCGAAGAGATGGCCGCCAAGAATAATGGCAAGGTCATATGCCCGCGGTCTGGTCAAGTCTGCGACTTCACTGCGTTGAAAAAGGTTTTCATCTCTTGATATTGACTGGAGCATCATCCTAGCACCCTTGATGAGTCGAGACGACGGTGTGCCATTTTTTTTCGCAGAGGACGTGTGGGTCCGGTGTCGGTTTCGGAAGCGATAATTATTATTATGGTGTTTGGTTCTTTGTACCTGTATGTAACTCGAACCCCAAGCACACTACATCATTCTTGCTGCAATTCGTGCCTGCCCAACATGCTTGATCAAGATCTTGCCACCGAGCCGCGCCGCTTTCACACGGTCCATAACAAGCAACGAGCGAGTCTTCTTTTTCCGCCCTCGCTGTATTACCGCTGGAAAGCTGGTCGGTTCGTGGCCGGCAGATTCACTCCATGTACAAGCGCAAGTCGTCGTCTGTCCCTTGGAATGGCGTTCCAAAGTCCAACCCAAAGCCAAAGCAAAGAGCTATCAGTTCGTTCACTCTCTCTTGGAACGAGATACCAGCGGCAGAGGGACAATGAGTTCATCTTAAGCGGATACCGTCCGTAAGTGCCCCAGTCTATGATTATTGGTAGCTTGTTCCGTCCGTCATGGCCGGAGCTGAGTGTATGCTTTGTTCAGGGGTACAAAACAGGTGGTCTGGTCGCGTTGCCTCTTTCTTTGGTCGTGAGTCCTTATGTCCGTTCGCATGGACGTTCACAAACATTGCCAATTTCCAATGGATAGCCTTGCACAATGAGACTGGTGAGCCTGGCTACTGTCTAGGCTCACTATCCCTCGTCGTGAACACAAATATTCTCTGAAATGCACAGTGGACATTCATAGTCACCTTTGGGGTGCTATGTTCACCGTTTCCTTACTTGTGACGTTTCAGACGAAACACGTGGGGGTGCACGAAACAACGACTTCGGTCGACACTTGCGCCATTGCGATCTTCCTTATGTCGGCCATGTTCTGTCTGTCCGCTAGTGCTACGTTTCACACATCTACATGTCATTCCCAACGTGTGAGTTCTCTCCAGCCGAGACTGTTCAAGTTACTTTAACCAAGCAGGTCTCTGCCAAATGCCATGTCTTGGACTGTGTTGGCATTATAGGTCCGGCGATGCCATCGCTTTGACCACAATGGCCAGATGTTGATCTCTCTTGGTAGTGCTTATTGTTGGGTCGTTCGTGCCTTGCATTTTTCATGGTTTCTTCTGCGACCCCCTGGCTCAGGCCTGTCATCTGCTTGTTATCGCTTTGGCTGGTGTTTGTGGGTGCCTTATAAACTTTGGTGGACGTTGTATGACACGTCATGTCTCGTAGGCGCAACACACGTCGTCTTAAATCCCGGATATGCCAAACCAACCCATCGAGGTGCAAGAACTGGGGTGTTTATTGCCCTCGGCTTGTGTGGAGCTGTGCCAATCACGCTGCTGGGCACGGCACAATGGGGGTGTCCTCCGAGATAGGTTTTGGTCGGTTGCTCACGTCGGGTGCGTTATACATACTGGGGGTATTGATTTAGTGCGTTTTCCTCGTTCGCCGTGAACTCGCGTACCTGTTTTGTTTTCTAAACTCGTTCCCGCTCAGCGCCATCCGCGTCCCCAGGCGGATTTCACTTGGAAGCTTTGACTATTTGTTTGCTTTGCACCAGATATTTCAGCGTTTAATCACAGGCACTTGGTGTTAGGCGGCGCATGTGACGCGTGATCAATTCACCGTCTCCCACGCTTCGGACACAGAAACTGGCGTGCGGTTTCGGTGTGGTAGAAAATCTTCACTGGACCACTCGCCGGGCCCACGCCCCAGTGATAAACGGAAAGAATATACACGTTGGCAGGGTGTTTCCGACTTTCTAACATATGAACATGGATTGTCATTAGAAATTCGGTTGTGGAATCCCCGGCTTCACTCGGAACCGCCCGCGATCACAATCTGCGCCTCTATGAAGCCGCCTCTGGTAATGTCTTCACCCCAATTTAACCAGATGCGCGGGCTTAGTGCTGGGACGATCGGCTCCCGACGGGAAGTACTATGACGAATGAATGTAGTCCCTGGGCGCAATGTCATCACCGCACGAATACCTCGAGGTGCAGAGCCTCACATTTAGGTATTTTGGCGGTACTGCGCCTCAGGGTTGAAAATCCTGTCAAAGGTCGCCACTGGATGTTCAAACGCTCTTGACTCATAGGGAGGAAGGGCTTACTTTACTCCGATGATGAGCTGTCCAATTGGTTGCTTAAACTGATGCGGCCCCTCATTGCACGCGAGATCCACCTCAATGGTCTCCCAAGATCGCGGAACCGAGCCGAGCCTTGATCATCAAGGATCTTGGCCCAATTTGGACCCCATCCAGCTGTCTGCCAGCGGCAGCAGGACCGGTAGGCACCTCAGCCATGAAGCGTGCTGCTCTAATGTTGGATTCACAGGCCCCTCAAAACGTGCGCACGACCGAACTAGTTAAAAGGAGAGACATCAATCACGTCCTATCCCTCGCCGTCTCTATCCCTTATCTAAAAGGCCTCACACACTCCGAGCGATGTATACAGTCGGCCTACAATCGGCTGCTGACGCCTTTCTTATGTCGAGCCTTAAGGTTCAAGTGGTCTTGGCTCTCCTCATTCTCTTTGCCCTCCTGGTGTTGGGTCATGGTTCGTCCAAAGACGACCTTTCCGCGCAGGCCCCTGTTTATTTGCCCGGTTCCCATCTCCTTGCCATCGTCCCATTCTTTCGGCGGCGTTTTGACTTCCTCAATGACGGATTCCGCAAGACGGGAGAGAAGCTATTTCAATTTAACATGCTGCGCGTTCGTGCCCACCCACCCCTCGGACTTCATGTGGGTTCTTAACGTCGTTTTTAGGAGACCGTCATTGTTGTGTCCGGGGAGTCAGCTCGAAAAGCATTTTTCGCAAACAGGGCTTTCGATCTGACAGAAGGGTTCAAGGTTCTGTCTGGTGCAGTCAGTGTCGCCTCCCCTAGCCTAGTCAACCTGTTGTGGCTCATCAATATTAGATTCCTATGGTTAAAGGCGTCACCTCCGAACTCCAAACCCGTCGAGTTACCCTCATCCACAAACGTCTTGTTTCACTGCAGAAAAATGACCATCTTGAGCGGCGTAGGTGTGGTTGACCCTAGTCCCTGCATGTCGCTAATCTTCCCGGTGCAGTCATTGTCCCCATTCTGAACGATTGCCACCGTGTTACGGATACGTGGGGAGCCAGTGGAACACTCGATCCCTTTGAGAAAATATACGAAGTATGTGCCTGAACGACAGCGTTACGTTTCCAAGATTAATGGTGTCCCTATTCATTCGTGATAGCTTGTTTTCCAGACTACTATACGCAGTATCGCTAGTCAAGAAATTGCGGATGACCCTGCACTGGTCGCACGACTTAAAAGCCTGTACGACATACTGGACAGTGGAACGACTCCAACGACTGTCCTGCTTCCTTGGCTGCCGTTCCCGAGTATGCTTAAGAAGTTACTCTCGACCAAGGAGGTGTACGACATCATCTCACGCGCCATTGACACTCGGTTGAAGAGCGGCAAGCCTCAAAATGATACGCTCCAGATGCTCATTGATGCACAGGACGAGCGCCTGGTGATTGTGGGGGTGAGTGATCGGAAGTCAGCTTGCTGTGACTCGAGTTGACTCTTCTTTAGTTCATAATGGGGTTGCTAGTTGCGGGTGCCCGAGCAACTGGCACTACAGCATCATGGCTTATTACTTTTCTTGGCAATAATTTGGAGTGGAAGGATAAGGCAATCCGTGAGATCGAAGAACTGCTGTCGACGTACTGCCCAGAAGCGGCGGCTGGTGCTTCGCTCTCGTCATGTTTGGGGTCCATTCCGCTGGAAGCCTGGGAAGCAGAAACGCCGGTTCTCGATGCTCTCATCCACGAGACACTCCGGATTGCTCAGCCACACACCGCCATGCGTCGCAACCTTGGACCTGACACGGTCATTGATTCGAAAACTATCCCTTCAGGGGCATATATAGTTTATCCATTCTCAGACGTTCATCTTAATCCGGAACTCTACCCCGATCCGTGGAAATTCGACCCGGGTCGCAAGGAAGCGAAGACGCCGTTCGGCTACGTTGGGTGGGGAGGTGGTGAGTGTGCACATTACAGCTGGATCATTACGTGGCTAACGGTTAATTTTTCGTAGGCAAAACTATCTGTCTTGGCCAACGCTTGGCAAGAATGGAGCTCAAGCTTATCACTTCAATGATGCTGACGCGGTTCCGGTATTCCGTTGTGGACTCGAAGGGAGCACGACCCGACCTCCTACCACGACCGAACTGGAACGATATCCTCTTGTGCCGGCCCGACGAAGGCAAATATTATCTCGCCTATGATAGGGAAAAGCAGGGATTATAGGTCAAGCTGGACGTTGGCCGGATTCCTCGACTCTGGACTGGTTGGTGCCACGACCAAGTCGTCCACAGCTGCGCTCCTTACGTCATTTACACGCTCACTTCGACCGTCCAACACCACGAACGATTTATGTTAAGTCTATCTATCAACTTCAACAGTTTCCAGGTATCCGAATATGCTCGGGACCGTTCGCACTTTTGGTTATAACATTAACCCATACCCTCCTGGCTTTGTTTTAGTTATACGTATTGCTCTAGATACCATCCTAGCTTCCACTGTCAGATACCAAATGAGTAATTCCTGAGACTGCTCCGGATCTTGCAGTAGATTTACTCATGCTTTGACGGTGTACCTGCGTGCTGGGACTGTGGTGCCATTAGACACATGAGAGTGGACATTTAATTAAGTGTTTGGACAAAGTTCAAGGTGCATCAAGTGAATGACATGTGAGATGGCGCGTTTTCACTTGCCTATGGCAATAAGCAAATTGTAGGACGGAAAACGCTAGAAGTGTCGCAAAGCATTTTCACACGCCTTGAGGGGCACATGTCACTTGAAGAAGAACTTGTCCTTTGACTTGACTCGCGTTGGCCTTTGATGCGGTCGTGGTTTTTCGTGCTGTCTAGCCTCGGAGAGGATCTGAGTCGCCCTATCCTTCTCCTCTTGTCTTCTTCTCGCGATCCATTCTTCTCTAGTTCTTCTTTCCCTCTCTGCCAACCAGGCTCGCTTCTCTCTCGATGGCTCCCACTTGCTCCGTAATATCCGACGGACAGCTTCTGGACTGATCTTAAACTTGTCCGCGAGTACCGCACACGAGAATGTGTCCCTGTCGAATGCATGCAAGGAACGAAGTCCGTCGATAGCATCGCGCGACAGTTTACGCGTGGGGTTCCAGCCATCTGGGAACGCCTTTTTGATTTGTTCGCGATGCCTGCGCCACTGCTCAGGGGTTGGGGTTGCAGCGGGGCGTTTTTTAGGCGGTGACGGGGGCTCGTCCTCGGTGAGATCGAGTGCCGGGCCGTCGTCGTCAAAGAGGAGAGATGTAGGTGGAGCATGTCCGGCCAACTGCCAATTGCGAGGTGGAATGTGCTGGGAGTAGAAACGACGACCGGCGATGGACAGCACGCGGTGGATTCGCAGGGACATGGTTGGTCGAGAGAGAGCGCGTCTTTGCACTCCGCTATCTCGGCCGTCGGCAACCTCCGATCGTAATTTTGCTCCAGCGTTGACGATGGTGGACGTGTCCGACGAACGTATCAACCGAGGTCAGCCTAGCTCGCCCGCTGGTAAATTTGGGGTTTGAACCAGCTGATCCTCCAGCCTACTTGGACGTCCGTTCTGACAAATCCGGCACCAACTGGTTACTATGAGGTCAGGTTGTGGTAGCTCCGCACTCACACTTACCAGTCCGATCGCTCAGATAAGCTCGTAGTCACAAAGACAGGCACAGGTGGCCTCGCGGGGCTCCGAGACGCTCTTGATAACTCCACGGCCTCTTACGGCTATGCACGCGTCACTTACTCCAACGACAAGGAATCCAAGCGGGAAAAGTTCATTCTCGTCGTCTGGATCGGATCGGGCTGTAAGGTGATGCGAAAAGCAAAGGTCGGCCTCTCGCTCCTCCGTTTACGTGTACCTGTCCGGCCATCTTTTTCCTGGACGCAGATCACACGCCTACTCTACCCTAGTCGCAATGCCAACACGTTTATCAGCTGACATTTGTTCCTCTGTACATTCCAGATCTCTGTCCATGCAGTAAATGTCAAACAGGTGCTGCGTGTTTACTCAATCGAGGTGGCTGCTCGTGAAAAGGATGACTTGAAAGAGGAACCCGTCATCTCCAGACTGCGCAAAGTAAGTGGCGCATTCAGAACATGCCCACACGCACCTTTGCTGACATATTCCTCTTATGCAGGCCGGTGGCGCGAGCTGTGATGGAGTATAACATTGTTCCCTTTCTCGTCTACCTGCATGAATGCTATACACTCGTGCATATCAAACGCTGGGTCATATATCAGTGGCAACTGA
This sequence comes from Tylopilus aff. balloui, assembly GCA_038089055.1. Lineage (NCBI taxonomy): Eukaryota > Fungi > Basidiomycota > Agaricomycetes > Boletales > Boletaceae > Tylopilus > Tylopilus aff. balloui. Next base: position 75,365 of record JBBPKC010000037.1, on the reverse strand, counting down.
GTTGACACCACCGCAATATCCTGTTGAGAAAATGAGCGCACGGCTGCATCAACACTCTTGAAAGTGGGCCCCGCCACAGGGTGAATTGGTCAGTTGGCGACGAGGGCGAATTCTCTAAGGTTTTGAATACCCTCGTCTGTCAACCGCATGCCCATCCAGCCGTCCATACGCCTAGCAGACAAAACTCTTTCGTAGAATGCAATGGACGGCTCATTCCACTGTCAACGCCGAATGAATTCCCAAGTGTAGTCACTCCAGGCACGAGAACCCACCGTGAGTACGGACCAATCGAGACGTGCACAGTTCTGTCAGGGTAAAAAGGCGTTTGGCCCACATAAAGAGGGAATAAGCGAGCTACCTTTTCTTGCGCCACCTTGGCAAGTTCGGCGAACAAAGCCTTGCCAATTCCTTTGTTCCTCGCCTCTGGTTTTACAAACAAGTCTTCGAGCTGTGTCAGACGTCCGGATCAGGCGTGGAAATGATGGCCGTGCGCACGGACATACGTACAACCCTGGTCTGCCTGTCCATGTGGAAAAATTGAAAAAGTAGAGGGCCATGCCCAAGGGTGCGCCGACACCCTCGGAGGTGCCTTGGAACGCGAGGAGAGCGTGTGCATAGCCTTTTTCGAAAATGTTTTCTCGGAACTGTGCAGGTGGGCGGGCGGGTGCTGACTTTGACAAACGGGGATGCATACCAGTTCCGGGGTGGCCTTTGCGGACTCTGGCTCCTTCTCATACATGGCCTATGTAAATATTATTGCCAGTCGCGTGGCACAAGGGGGAAACCGTACAAGATCGCGGACGAGCTGGATGAGCACGCCCTGATTTCCCCCGTCAGTGATGTGCGTGACAACGAGGATGATACGCACGACGTCGTCGACAGTGGCGGGGCGGATGTGGAACTGAATGGAGGGCATGGATGATGTCGAGTGAGATTATCTTATCTGGATCCTCCGTTGAGAATTTCATTGGGTGGTTTGTGTACACGTGTTTGTGTGTAAACCTTGTTCGTCACTTTTCACCGTACACCAACCCCCCTCCCCGCAGCCATCTCTGATCCTCCCCACCCTCATGGATCCAGTAAAATTAGCCAAACTGCAAGCACAGGCTGCGGCAAACCGGCTTGGTGAGCGATTTTTGGCCAGCCATGACTCAGTGTGACCATTGCTGCGTCCCTCCTTTCGCTTCGAAATCATCGCCTCTAACGTGTTCCAGGTGGAAAGGGTACCATGCGTCGGAAAGTAGTCCGAAAAACTAAGCCCTCTGCCGCACAAGACGACAAAAAACTGCAGGCTGCCCTCAAGAAACTTAATGTACAACCTATATCTGGAGTGGAGGAAGTAAATATGTTCAGAGAGGACGGAAGCGTAATACATTTCACTGCTCCAAAAGGCACGTCTTCATTAACTTCACTTTGAATTTACCGCCTGTACACATTGCCGATGTTCATTTACTTTTCCACTATTCATACTGTGTCAGATGAGGTCATTCAAAGGTATTAATCTCGTGCTGCCATTTCTGAACAGTTCATGCCGCGGTCCCCGCCAACACGTTCGCGATCTATGGTGCAGGACACGTCAAGGAGCTTACAGAGCTCGTTCCTGGTATTCTCAATCAGCTGGGCCCGGACTCCCTTGCGTCACTACGCAAGCTCGCAGAATCCTACCAAGCAATCCAACAAGGGCAACAGAGGGCTGCAGCAGGTGGTGCTGAGAATGATGACGATGATGTTCCCGACCTCGTCGAGAACTTTGACGTCGAGGGCGAGCAGGTGGGCGTGGCGGGCATCAAGGAGAAACTGGACGACGTGAACTAAGCACATGTGAGGAAGGGGAAGGCGTGGTTGGGTTCGCGAGCAATGGTTGCTGACTGGCGTGCCTATCATGCGGATCTATCGTTGGCGGCGGGGATCACCAAAAACGCAATTCGAATGGTGACAACTGCTTGTTGCTTGTCGATTTTTCTTTCACGCTTTGTCGACTTTCTCCTCCCTGATATTCGGCCTGTGATCCGCGGGGCTATTGTATCAAAAAGCCTCGCATCCGTTTACTCGTACTCCGCTCCACCTTCTCCGTTTACTTGTTGTATGTCTGTTTTTACTTGTCCACCTGCATCCCTCCAATATTCGCATTGTATATTTGTCCCCGCAATTGTGGTATTCCGACCAGGTAATGCCCCTTGACCTGGTCCATGGGACTCCGGGTAGCAACCGATCGATTACTGCGGTCCTTGAGCTGCTGCAGGCGACACGGTGGGTGTTGATTCTGATCTTGGGCATGTGCTGCGAACCTTCGTGAAGACGATCAGGCGCGGATGCGTAACCCCAAATCGACTGGATCGCAGTCATGCCAGTTGGTCATCGAAGGGGTTCCTAGATCCGTGACGCACGACGTTCCCCGGATGCTCCACGATCCAAATACATGTCGTATACTACCAGGATAGCAAGCTGCAATCAGGAGGCAAGGGCTGTTCGATATTCTATACCGAACAGTAAGATGATCAAGAGGTTGATCATGATCATCAACAGCTCATCGTCAAGTACCTACTTCCCGTTCTCAACTCGAGTCGATCTCAGACGTGTCAGACCGTTTTCAGTGGGGTTCACGGTCATCTTGTCTTTACTAGTAGTACTCATATGTGGGAACGGTGATTGGCCCCGAGGTAGATCTTTATCTTGGTCAATCGGCTAAGCTACAACGCGGCCAGCAGCGCTAGAATTGTGGTTGCTCCCACCATCATCGCGTTAGTTCGATGCCTGGAGAATTCACTCGTTTTGAGACACACGGTAAGCGAGATCCCGTGTGGCTTAGCTCTCGTTCGACGATCTTATCCGTTCCAAGATGTCCGCTTTCCAACGTCCCTCACCGGCGATGGGAGCGATGCTATGTGGGTAACCCTACATGGCCTCGCTAATACATACATAAAAGTGGTGGCCATTTTGCTCCAAGAGTCAACTAACAACGACCTTATGTACAGGAACACGGACTGCGATTACTCTGCGGCGTACGTCACGCTCCATACCGACTATGGTCTTGTGGGCCACGGGATGACATTCACCATCGGTCGGGGAACCGAGATCGTGAGTCATCGAGATGCTTTTGGAATGGCACGTTTGGTCGGGGTGCATGGAGATAGGACTACGTTTTGCCCACAGACCAAGTTTCCTGTGCCTGTGGCCCCATATTTCATCTTCCCTCCATGGTATACAGCCATGATGCACATTTGGTGATTGATGACGCACGAATAGGTCTGCCACGCCATACAGGTGCTTGCCCAGCGCTTGATCGGCCGCGATCCCGAGGAGTTTTTCGCAAACATGGGCCAGGCATGGGACTGGATGTCTAGCGACCCTCAGCTACGATGGTAAGCCATCCGCGGTCTAGTGCACCGGCGTGAGATCCGTAATCCCGACCCTGCGCCCATGTGTGCGGCGGGTGGCATTTGTTAGGATCGGCCCTGAAAAGGGCATCATTCACCTTGCGTTGGCGGCCGTCAATAATGCCGTGTGGGACATGTTTGCAAAGTCGCGCAAAAAGCCGCTCTGGAAACTCATTGTGGACATGACCCCGGTGCGTTGTCCTGTGTTTTTATTTTTCACACGGATGTGGTTTTGATGGGCATCATGTCCCACCGACTTCGTGTGCGCGGCCGCTAGGAAGAATTTGTCAATGCGACGGCATTCCGATACATCACTGATGCGCTGACGCGCGAAGAGGCGCTGGCGATGCTGAAAACGAAGGAAGGAGGAAAGCAGGAGAGAGAGACGTATGTAAAGGAGGTCGGGTATGTGCTTGTCCCGCTCGGCCGACGGCTTATCATCGTTAACATGTATACCATTGTCAGATATCCTGCGTATATTACGTCTGCGGGATGGCTCGGTAAGACTTGCTTTGATTATAGTATCAACCTTGTCGTATTGATGATTATCATCTGATTCCTACCGCTAACGAGTGATTTAGGATATTCGGACGAAAAAGTTGCACGTCTCACGGAGGAAGCGGTCCAGGCCGGATGGACCCACTTCAAAATGAAAGTCGGCGCCTCGCTCGAAGATGATTTGCGGCGGGGGAGAATGATCAGGCACATTATTGATGACCCGAAGAATTATCCCGCTGGTATGTGATGGGTTGGCGATGTGACGTGCGTGTGCGATTCGACTTGTTATCAGAAAAGCCCCGTTGGGATCGGAACAGTCCCGAGCTGAAAGGGCGAAACGCAGGACCCACCGGAGCAGTACTGATGATTGACGCAAACCAGGTGTGGGATGTGGATGAAGCTATCAAGTATGTGAAGGCACTCGAAGAGATCCGACCGTGGTGTGTGTTCTCGTCGACTGATGATGACACTCGTAAAGTAACGTATGTGTAGGTTCATTGAAGAGCCGACAGCCCCGGATGACATTCTTGGACACGCGGCCATCAGACGAGCACTCGCACCGTACGGGATCGGTGTTGCGACGGGGGAACATGCACACAACAGGATGACGTTCAAGCAGCTATTCCAGGCGGGAGCGGTGGATGTCGCGCAGATCGATGCGTGTAGGCTGGGAGGGGTGAGCGAGGTGCTTGCCGTGCTTCTGATGGCGGCCAAGTGAGTGGGGCGTTTCTCTGGTGAGCTCAACTGGTGTTGATACGTCTGGGCATGGCGTAGATTCGGCGTGTTGGTTTGTCCACACGCAGGCGGTGTCGGGCTCTGCGAACACGTGATTCACCTGAGGTGGGTGCTAAGCTCCGGAGCATGGTGATCAGGAGGGCGCATCATAATCGGAACTATGCAGCGTGATCGACTTTATTTCCATCTCTGGGACGATGGAACGGAACGTGATCGAGTACGCGAACCATTTGCACGAGCATTTCGTGTTTCCGTGCTCGATTAATGGGAAGGGGCGGTACGTCGTTCCAGAGAACGAGCATGAAGGCTACAGGTGTGTTGTGAATTAGCGGAGATGGCGTTCTATCTGACACGATACCAGCACGGAGATGCACGCTGCCAGCATCACCGAGTATGAATTTCCGAACGGGACGTATTGGCGGACGGGACGTGGATAGGGGTATTTGTATCTATTTGTATTTTGTATCACGTGATGGCTTAGGTGAGTCGGTGTGCGTTTTTGATGCTGCGTCGTTGCGATGGCATACGACGAGCAGCGGTCATTCGCGACACGGCTAGCGCTGCAGGACGCCCTGCACGTCGACAACGGTGGCCGACGCATGTACGGGCGCGGGCAGTCCGTCGGGTTCCAGTACACGAATCAGCTGCCATTCGTGCCTGGTGCGTTCGTGTCGTCGCCTCCGACTCGGGGTTATGCACCGACTGGGCCAATCCATATGTTCGGTCCGTCTCGCCGACCCCTCCCGACGCCCCGCTCCCGCCCTGAGTCGATGCCGCCGCCTCACCGTCAGGCTCCGCTCGTCGTACAGGCCCCCGCCCCGTCTCGGCCCGCCATTCTTGCGCCCTACGCTACGCTCGCGCCATCCCCGACAGTACCGCCTCAACGGCGTCCTCTCCCTACCCCCACTCTCTCTCCCACGAGACCCTCTACCAAGCACACCAGCATCGATCTCACCAGCAGACCGATCAGCCCCGTCAAGTCTGTCATCAGCGCCATCAACGTCGACCTGGACCATGACCTCCGCATTCCTAGTTCCTTATCTCGCCGTACTGCACCTCCTACGGACGTCAACCAACGCCCTGTCCCTCCAACCGCAGCTCCCCTCTCCACGCCACCACCGACGTGGCCCCGTTCATCGCATTCTGACACTCACGAGACACAGGAATCCAAAACTGCCACGTTCTGGAATCGCAGTCTTCCTGCTCCTTCCTCCACGCTGATTGGAGCAAACGTCATCGAGCGCAGAAGTACCGTTTCAGGTATCCTCCCGCCCCCTCCCTTCCAGCCCGCCCTCCCTCGCCGCGCGGACAGTCCCGAGCGTGGACAGCCAGCCGAGCGACTTCAGTTCTCTCCATCTCGTCGCCCCCTTCCCTCGTCACCCGCCTCGTCACCTCGCCTGCCTTCTCTCCACCAACGTGTTTCCGCTTCCGCTAAAGAAGATGAAAACGAACCATCCTCGCCATCCGACGTTTCCTCGCTTTCTGACAGCTCCTACGAACCAATGACATTTGCCGATCCCCTGAAGGCAGAAGACGACGACGAACACGAAATCGTGTTCGCAAGGAATGCGGATATCTCCAGCCCGAAGTACGGTATCAGAGATTTACCCACTGGTTCCAGGTTGGCTATCGCAAACCGTGATAACTGTCAGAACGCCAATGCAACTGTCTCTGATACGCGTCAAGAACAGGCCGCTCGGCCGCAATCTGTGCGTTCTGCGACGCTTCCTCAAACGCCTGTTTCCGACACAAGCACTCCACGGGCTCAATCTCAATCCACCGGCCTCTCACAAAGTCCACGAGCACGCATGTCGCCTCCGGTATCTAGTCCGTTCACCTTCTCTGATGGTAGTCCTGCTCTTGGCACTTCCGCGGCAGAGTCTCAGTCTCTTACCCTCCGCCTTGCCTCCATGGGTTTAGCGGAGGAATGCGAGAGAGAGAGGCAAAAGCAAACTCGGCAGGAAGTATTCACTGCTACTTCCGTTCAGAGCCCCGTCCGAAACAGTCCCGTGCGCCAGCAGCAAGGGTGGCCCGCAAACGTACCCCCTCTTCCGCGTACACCAGGAAACACTCACGCCTTCTTTGGTACGACGGATGTTACGAGTGAGTTTGCGCCCACCCTATATTGGTATTCATGACATCTCACGTGTGTCTTGTCTTCAAGTTGCGGAAAGTCAGTCATCTAAGCCAAACGGCGTATCTTCGTCATCTCCAGCATCGCTACCAGCAAGCCCAGCACACCCGCCGCGCCCCTTCTCTTTATCTCTGAACCCTGGCGTCGTGTTTGATCGGAAGTCCTTTGCGCAGCAGTCGCCTCGCCCGCCGCCACATCCTCAGCCGCAGCAAGTTTCGCTGCTAAGCGAACGCCAGCTTCAGAAACAGCGTGCCAGGGATCCCGACATTGATCTAGATGATGCGCCGCCGCCTTCCTTGCGCCGATCGCCTTCACCTATCCGTCAGGGGTACGCTCGGGCTCCGGTCGTTGAAATTACAAACGATACACCACCGAAAAGGCAATGGACGCCGAATCAAGATGTCACATCACGAAGTGCCAACGGGAGTGGGATTGACGCGAGTGATCCTTACACTGGGTTCCGTGCCAAGTCGCGGTCTCCTGAAAGAAGGGGCCAACAACCTACTCGGCCTCCAGTCCGGCTACCGTTCCAACCCCAGCAGATAGCAGTGTCAAAGGTATCACTCCCCGACGGACTCCACGATGGTTGTGGCGTTGATGATACACCCGGTCCTAGTATTGTTGTTTCAGAACCTGGAGGTGGCCCTAGCGTCTCGGCTTCTGCACTGGCTATACCTACTATTCCAATCTCGCAGGCACCTAGCATCACGGTGTTGGAGCATGATACAGCTGGGATTTCGGTATCTACTGTTGGCTCTCCCTCCGTAACGTTCTCTCCAAAAATCTCGGCTTCAGACGTGGCTCGGCTACAAAAATCAGGACCATCACCTGGTGGCTTTGGATCTCGACATACCCAAATTCAAGAGTCGTCTTCTTCGCATCCTACGCTCGGCCGTGGCCTCACGAGTAAACGCGGTCTACCTCCCCCTCCTCCCCCTTCGAACGCTATTCGTCTCAACAGCCTCTCGTGTGGGGGGTGCAATGGTCCTATCGTCGGTCGTATTGTGAGTGCCATGGGTCAACGGTGGCACCCTAACTGCTTCAGATGCTCCATCTGCAACGAACTCCTAGAACACGTGAGCAGTTACGAGCGCGATAGAAAGCCTTACTGTCATCTAGACTATCATGAGGTCTGTATTGCGTTATTACGCTGCGATGACGACTGATGTGCCCCCACACATGACTCGAACAGACTTTTGCTCCTCGTTGTTTTCACTGCAAGACGGCCATCATTGACGAACGGTTCATCACGCTAGACGATCCCGCCCTCGGTAAACGAACTTACCACGAACTGCACTTTTTCTGCGCTGAGTGCGGAGACCCGTTCCTTGCGCCAAGCAGTCCGCCCATGCTTTCAGCCGCGCGCACGGGTGAATTGAACCTCACGGGCGACGGCGAGTTCGTGGACGATGACGTAGGTTTCACAGTGTACAAGGGCCACCCGTATTGCGAGGCCTGCCATGTGCGACTTCGTATGCCAAAATGTAAGGCTTGCAAGAAGAGTATCAGGGACGGTGTCAGAGCTGTGGAAGCGTTGGGAGGCAAGTGGTGCTGGGGGTGCTTTGTTTGCGAGGTCAGTTTCTTTGCGTAGTCATTTTCTTCTTGGACTGAAGGTAGTACGGAAGGACTGCAAGAAACCGTTTGAGGACCCTTCGTTTTTCTTGCGGGACGAGAAACCATTTTGTGAGCCTTGTTTCAGTTTGATCTTGAGGAACGAAGTATGAAGATGGTGTCGATGAGCATCGGACGTTTGACTGGGTGCTCTGGCGATGACTACCTCAAGAGTTGACTGGTTGAATGGCGACTGATTCCTTCTCTCTTCATCTTGCTTTCATTACCCGATTTTATTATATCCATCATTGAAGTTCTTGCTCCTGTTGTGTACTCATACTCGGTGTATTTATGCATAGATTCTGACTTCGGATTTACTTGAACTCTTCGAAGGGGTTCTTGTTGGTCGCTGCTGGATGGAGTTATCAATTTGTTTCACGACCTTCACATGCATGTTGAATCTCATCCTAAAGTGTTGCTATGTGAGCACGAGTTTCCTGGACTCTGTTCTTACTCTCACCATGAGAAGGAAAGTTTTTATCGTGATTACTTGAAAATAAATTGTAAGCTTATTCGCTTGAAGGCGTGGTCCAGAAAATTTGTCTGAACACGCAAGTGTCTTCGGGCTCTACGCTAGCGCCATGGCTACCTACTCATATATCACCAGCGTACGCGACGACAGATTTGACCAAATGATGTATCTAGGTCTCTGTAGTCATCCCATTGAAACGATTCAAGAGATGTCCCGAATCACCACATGGAGGGGTCGTCACCAAAGTAGTTCCCTGCCAAGGCAGACTGGGCGTCCCACGCACCAGGCAGCACCTGATGCAGTCTATATCTTTGTATGATGTCAGACATGGCGTTCGAATCGCCCTCCGTCTGGTGAAGAAGTCCGATATCAGGAAGAGGCGGCAGGTTCTGAAATACATTGCGTGCCAAGCCAACCTGCGCCAAATAATCCGGGACGGGCACGCGCGGAGGATACTTACTCTCCTGTTCGACGACGCGCTCGATAGAACCGTGTTCCCTGATGAACTTTAGTGCACGATTCGGTCCCACGTTCTTTATCCGCTGCGAAAAGTCGGTGCCGAGGAGGAGCGCAAAGTCGACGTAGCTCGCGCGATCGAGTTGGAGGGTCTCGCGAATGGCCTCGCCATGGACGACGACGATGGGAGTTTCTCGTGCAGTGATACCGCGTAGCATTGGGGCCTCGTAAACGAGTACGTCCGTGTCTTCGCTCACGACGTAATCCGCGTGACCATGCGTGACGAGGGCACACGCGAGCGCTTCTGCTTCGAACGGGCCTGAGGAATCGACGCAGGGAACGCCCATGGCACGCAGGAGTTCCTTGCACTCTTCGTATGTCTGAGTCGTTGGAGAGTTGCTTCGACGTTGATACGACCGGGAGATGATGGTGCTCCGCTCGGCGAGTGTCATCAGCGCGGACTCGGTTTCGAGTAGGGGTATGTCGGACAATGGCATTGAGAGCAAGTTCCAAACGCGGCCTTCATCGAGCGTCATCTGGAGCTGTTGCTTAGACATTGCGTATTCGATCCTTGCATCAAGGGTGTCAGAGCCGTCGGCCGGTGTAGCAGGGTCATGTTCTTGCTCTGGGATATCTGGCCCTTCGAAAGATGAGGGGATGGATGTAAGCTGAGTGATGCATTGGCTGTATTCGGAGTACAATGTGGAGAGTTCGGATTGAAATGCCTCAATAGAGTCCGGAAGTGGGTAAGGTGTTACTGGCTTGGACTGCACCGCGGCGTTCCAGAGGACGAATGGAAGCGTTGACGGAATATCATCACAAGGGTCATCACAGGGGTCATACGAACCAGATTCACCATCTGTAGATGTGACGTTGGCATTATCCAGGTGTGCTGATGGCGGCAGGTAGTGTGGTTCGGATCTAGATGTCAAGGATGATGGGACGACAAAATCAAAGACCTCCTGCAAGTCGTGTACCTCTACGCCGGTATGTGGGAAGGGATAAGAGTGTTGTGAGGTATGATCAGGGTGAGATGTGACGCGAGCGCATGGTGGTGGAGGGTGCGGTGGGAGGGGTGTCGGCGGAAGAAGGGTGGACCCTGACACATGCGCATCAAAGGATTGGTAAACTGATCTGATACCGCCAAGCGCGTCGTTGATGCGTTGGCGATCAGCGCTGGGGAGGGAGCGGTAATGGGGAAGAAGGCGCATCAGCTTCTGGAGTCTATGAAGTCTATTTGCTTCGATGGACCTGCGGGCGGCATCCAATTTTCGCGACTCTCTACGCCGCTCGACCTATGAGTGATGGAAATGAGGATGACGAGGGATGAGACAAGGCAACACGCTGACCTCGCGGGCTTTGGCTGCGTTGCGTTGCTTGCCATCAAATACGCAAATGGCACGCACATCGGCATCCTTGAGCTCTGTGAGTATGCGATGCCAGCCGATGATATGCCTGTGGGAGTGTAGTAGGGGTGAGAAGTGAAGGCGTTGGGTGACGAGGGTGCCGTCGCTACAGAGGTAAGGTGAGCTGCAGGAGTGCGTCGAGAGCACGCTCACATGACGACTGTCTTGCCACGGAGGGATTTGAGACGATCTGGGAGTCTCGTGAACACCTGTGGACTTGGGTGGGCGTTAGCGGCGACGGCGACGGCGACGAGCGACGGACCAAATCTTTTGTAGGAACGGCGTGATCCCCAGCACGCCCATATTGAACACTATTGGTCGTTTTCCAACTCCGCATAGAGCCACGTCCTCGTCACCGACGTCGACCGCGCCAACAGCGATACGCCATCCTGGATAGCAGAACAAGCTTTTCTTCTCGCTCATAATGTCGGTCATGCTCACAAAGTTCGAGTCCAAGAGCAACCGTGTCAAAGGTACATCTCTCATTTCTTACCACCTCTCCACTCACACTTGGCCCTCTTCAAGGACTCGCATTTCATCCCACGCAGCCCCTCCTCGCCGCTGCTCTGCACAACGGTAGCGTGCAGTTATGGAACTACCGCATGGGTGTCCTCGTAGACAGATTCGAAGAGCATGAAGGTACCCTCTTTCTCATCTAAAATGAACCATCATCATTGATATTCCCCAATAAAGGCCCCGTCAGAGGTGTCGCCATTCATCCAAGCAGAGCCCTCCTCGTCACCGGCGGCGACGATTACAAGATCAAAGTCTGGGGTTAGTGCTTCAATCGTTTTGCAGCTCACTCTGATGCCTCGCAGACCTCCGTCCTCAAAATCGTCGCTGTCTCTTTACTCTGCATGGTCACCTCGACTACGTTCGGACAGTCCAATTTCATCATGAGATGCCCTGGATCGTGAGTGCCCATGCACCTCAACCTTGTGCGCTCATCCACCATCCATCTCAGCTTTCAGCATCCGATGACCAGACAATACGCATATGGAACAGCACTTCTCGCAATTGTATCGCCATCCTCACCGGCCACTCGCACTATGTCATGTCCGCCCAGTTCCACCCAAAGGACGATCTCATCGTGTCAACATCTATGGACCAGACCGTACGCGTCTGGGACATTTCTGGTTTGCGAAAGAGCACCCCTAGCACTGGTCCGAGCAATTTCGAAACGTTCGACATGTTCTCTACCGTCAAGTACGTCCTCGAGGGCCATGACCGCGGCGTCAATTTCGCCACTTTCCATCCCACTCTCCCTTTGATCGTCTCTGGTGCCGATGATCGTACCATCAAGATTTGGAGAATGAGCGAAACAAAGGCTTGGGAGGTTGACTCTTGCAGAGGGCACTTCAACAACGTTTCCAGTGCGCTCTTCCATCCTAAACACGAACTTATCGTCTCTTGTGGCGAAGACAAGACGGTCCGCGTATGGGACCTTGCAAAACGCACCGCAATCCAAACTTTCCGGAGGGAACATGACCGATTCTGGGTCTTAGCCGCACACCCTAACCTTAACTTGTTTGCTGCGGGTATGATTATAGTGGGCGTCTGTATTCTTGCGCTGATATGATGCCAACGTAGGTCACGACAGTGGACTCATTGTGTTTAAGTTAGAGCGCGAACGGCCCGCCTTTTCGGTTCAAGCCGATTCATTGTTTTATATCCGGGATAAATACGTTCGAGCATACGACTTCAATACCGGCTCCGATATCGGCCTTCTGAGCGTCCGTAAATTCGGCAGTCCTTACGTCCCTCCTCGAACGCTGAGCTATAACCCCGCCGAGCGGGCCGTTATCGCGACGATCTCCTCAGACAACGGCTTATTCGAACTATCTTCCCTGCCCACGCAACCAAATGGTGAAGTCAAGGACTCATTCACAGATGGTAAGCGTGGTTCGGCCAATAGTGCGATTTTCGTGGCAAGGAACAGATTTGCTGCCTTGAACAAGACAACACAGGTAAACTGAAATTGTGACAATCCACCCTGTGGGTGCTTAGTGCCTCGTTTAGCTCATCGAGGTTCGGGATTTATCGAACTCCATGGTGAAGGGAATCAAGGCGCCGATCCAGACCAACGAGATCTTCTACGGTGGGACCGCTTGTCTTATACTGAGCTCGACATCGTCGGTTGCTCTTTATGATATCCAACAACAGAAGATTATTGCTGAACTGAACAGTCCACCTGTCAAGTATGTCGCGTGGAGTTCGGACGGACAACTTGTGGCCTTGATGAGCAAGCACAGTGAGTGTTGAACCTGTGTTCTGCGTTGCGTTCGTCATAACCTTGATTGAATAGCAATTACCATCGCAAATAAAAACTTCTCTCAAAGCAGTCTGGTCCATGAAACCATTCGTATCAAGTCCGGGGCCTGGGATGACGCGGGCGTCTTCATCTATTCTACTCTCAACCACATCAAATATTGCCTTCCCCAAGGGTACGTCGGATGTCACCATGTCACAGCTGACGTGGGCACTAACTCCACCTCTCTGACTACTAAAGCGACAATGGGGTAATATGCACACTCGACAATCCTGTCTATCTCACGCGCATCAGGGGCAAGACTGCTCATTGTTTGGACCGTTCGGCACGCCCTCGAACAATCACGTTTGATCCCACAGAGTACCGGTTTAAGCTTGCTTTACTCCGAAACAATCACGAAGAAATGCTACACATCATACAGACATCGACGCTCATCGGGCAGAGTATTATTGCATATCTGCAGCAAAAAGGGTTTCCCGAGGTAAAAGTGGACGTATTTTTTTGTATTGCCGTCTGACCACCCATTGGTGGCTTTAGATCGCGCTGCACTTCGTCCAAGACAAGAGTACAAGGTTCGACCTTGCTATCGAATGTGGAAATCTCGATGTAGCATTGGAGACCGCGAAAGCGATCAACCAACCAGAATGTTGGGAGCGTTTAGCGCAGCAGGCACTCAAGCAAGGAAATCATAAAGTAACTGAAATTATATAACCCATATCCTGCGATTTGACCGAGTGGTTCATTACAGATCGTTGAAAAGGCTTACCAACAGACCAAGAACTTTGACCGACTGTCGTTCTTGTATCTGGCCACTGGGAGCACAGACAAACTATCCAAAATGCAAAAAATTGCGACCGCAAGGGGGGATCCAATGTCCCGCTTCCATAATGCCTTGTATGTTGGCGACGTGCAGGGAAGAATCGCCGTCCTACGGGACGTGGGTCTTCGTACGCTTTCGTTTCGATTGTGCTTGGGCTGTTTCGCTAACCTCGATGGTAGACCCGCTTGCTTACTTGACTGCAAAAACAAACGGCTTGGAGGAAGAAGCAGCCGAAATCCTGGAAGCCGCTGGTTTGAGCGAAGCGGATGTCGACGACGTTCCTTCGTTTGGTCAGTCGACACTCAGGCCACCACCCGCTATCACTTCCACTGGAGGCCTGAACTGGCCGACGATCTCAACTGGTGAGAGCTTTTGGGACCGTGCACTCGCAAATGGTAGCTTGGATGGGGACGGGGAGATTCCTTATGTCAATGGTGTCGACGTCTCGGCGGCGGCGGCGGCCTCCTCCGCACTTGATGACTGGGCAAAGGAAGAAGACGGCCCCGAGGTCGATGCTGATGGGGCGGGATGGGGTCTTGATGCAGAGAACGCTGATGGCGAGACCCACACAGAAGATGAATTTGAAGATACCGTCGGTGAAGAGGAGGAAGTAGCGGGTGCAACCCCCGGCGTGAGTGAATGTGAACTTTGGGTACGCAACTCGCCGTTCGCAGCGGATCATGTTGCAGCGGGGTCTTTCGACACCGCCATGCAGGTGAGCTACGTCGGATAAGGAGCACGGAAATTTCAGGCTGTGCTCAATGGCCTTCAGTTGCTGAACCGGCAGTTCGGGGTTGTCAACTTTGCACCCTTGAAACAGCTGTTCCTCCACGTCTACCGGTCATCACACGCTTACGTCACTACTCTGGCATCCCTACCTCCTCTCCAGGTCCACATCAGACGCAATCCGTCAGAAACTTCGCCAGGACGGGTTTTGCCTGTGGTTGTGCACTCCTTACAGTCGGTGCGGACCGAGCTTTCGGAAGGTCTCCGTTCCGTCTCGGGTAACAAGCTTCCTGAAGCTCAAGCCGTATTCCGATCCGTGCTACAGACGTTGTTGCTGGTAGTGGTATCTTCAGATGAAGAAGCCAAGGCAGTTCGTTGATTCGTTCTCCCTGCGTCCATTCTGACGACGCTAACTGGTGATAACTACAGTGGCGCGACACCGTCGTTTCTGCACGTGAATACCTTCTTGGAGTTTCGATCGAATTGGAGCGACGACGTGTTACTCAGGACGAGCCAGACAATGTCCATCGACAGCTGGAGCTTGCCGCATACTTTACGCACTGTCGGCTGCAACCGCCACATCTCCAAATAGCTTTACGAAGTGCGATTGGAGCTTTCGCCAAGGCCAGCAGTCACGCCACTGCTGCGAAGTTTGCGAGACGTCTGTTAGAACTTAACCCCGACCCGAAAATTGTTGCGCAGGTGTGTCTGGTGGAAGGCAGCCCAAGCAGCACAATGCTCACGAGTACTGCTTCACTAGGCTCGTCAACGAATCGCGGCAGGGGATCGAAATCCCCGCAACGCAGTGGACATTTCTTATGACGAGTTTACCGAATTTGATATCTGTGCGGCCACATATACGCCGATTTACAAAGGGTCTCAATTGGTACGATGCCCGTACACGGACGCATCGTTCTTGCCCGAATTCAAGGGAAAGCTGGATCCCCTTACGGAGGTGACGGAGATTGGGATGACGGCGAGTGGACTACCTGCTCCACGGTGACTTGGAAAACGAACGTGTAAATAAGTTTCGAGGTGCATGACCAGTCATGTGATTCGCAAATTGGACGTGATCGTCTCTGCGTTTCTTGCTGTCCGTCTAGCATGGACGACGAACGCGATAGCACGACGGCCGAGATCGCTAACTTGGTGGAGAGCCCAAAGCCGTCCTCGCAGCAACCCCCGCCGTCGACAGAGCAGGACAGGACACTGGAAGAAATACTTGAATCACCGACAGATCTCATCCGCACGTTTGCATCCTCGATCAACCACAGCGCAATGAGCGAGGCAAACAAGACCGAAGAGTTCAGACGAGGTATCTGCAGGCGCAACGCGCATATATGCTGGTTTTCGTTGACCATGCTGGCCGAAACCACACCCAGAATTCAAACGACATCTGTTCCGGGCCATCATCAACACATATGTCTGGTCGACGGCGCGGCTCGCTCACGAGACAGAGACGGCTGAGGGGCGGCTCGCCAAAGACGTGCAGGACTTGTTGTCTGCAGACAGAGAGCAAGGCAGGTCGTCTCCTCCCCCTCCTACAGTTCTTGGTAGCTCTGTCTGTGCTTGGACGATCGGATTGGCTGACGTGGCTTGACAAGATCGACTGCGAGTGCGGCTCTCTGAGCTGATGGCCGCGGTCAGCAGGGCGGTAGAGATGTTTTCAGGGTTTTGATAGATTGTTACTGTAATGGAAACGTCGCGAGTGATGTCGGACAGACGTGCAGCTGAACTAGTCGTACACACGGACGTGCAGCCTTTCTCACATTCACCACGATGGCCCTCGCAAAGGGCCCCCATTGCTCATTCGTCCTCCTCGCCGAATTCGACATCGACAGCGGCGCTCAGCTTACCTACCAGTTCCCCCAACCGCTCGGGACAGACGAGGGGTGAGCCCACACTCCCCGGCCGGCGTCCCATCGTCTGATCCCCACCCGATAGTCTCCTTGCCAACCTGATGCTCCCTGATGGTGCAGAGCGCCATCTCGAAGACTGGACCATATTCTTCCTCAACCAGACCCCGTTCAACACTATTGCACCCGTCCTCGCGCTCGAGACCGCAGAATCATCCGATGACATTTCAGGCGGTACAGACGGCCGTCCGGGCCTCATATACGTACTGAACCTGGTCCGGACGAAACACGACAAGACGGCTCGGAGGTGCGTTCTCGTCCGAACCAATCGCGACCACAGCTGACTCGGCTCGGCTGGCGTTCGTAGAGGCGCCGTTGTCAAAGCGATGGCCATATGCACGCGTCATCCGTTCATCCAGATCTTCAAGGCGAGGATCTCCGCAGAGTTTCAGTATTGTCTGTTCACCCTACTAACAGCCCGTCCTCTTACTTGCCTTGGATGAATACTTTGCCAACCCCTCTCAGGAGTGTTTGGCCCGACTGTTCGACGCCATCAACTCCATGGACATCACCGGCGCACCCGAACTAACTCGATCCGAGAAGCTCGTTATGCGTGCATCCGAGCGCAAAGATATCTTTGGCGAAAAGTTTGCCTCCCCAAGGGTTCCAGACCACACACCCAACTTTAGTGGCTCCCTCGGAAAACTGCAGCATAAGACTACCTCGTCCTCAGGGTCGCATTCCAGCGAGGATGGCACGCTCATTCGACGCCATCCTCCTGGCGAAGGCACGCGCGAACGGTCTACAACCGAGAGCAGCGCTGGCAGTTCTCATCTCCAGCAACCGAATCCGTCCCCTCCGTCTGATTCGTCTTTTTCCTTGGGTGGGAGTGCGGTTTGGGTTGGCGATGAGAGCGCCATCATAGACAATCAGGTTGGCGTCGCGATCGGAGGTGGACCAGGGAGCGTTACTTCTGGTACTCAAGCCGGTCGGGGCCGCAGGTCGACCGACGCATCATCTTCATCGCATACTTTCGCTCGAGAACAAAACGCCCACAACGGCGCGATACCCACGACCTCGGACCCGTATTTGCGTTCTGGATTATCCAAAGATACCCATTTTTTCCAAACCATGATAGCTTACAAAGGACACCAGTTACCCATCAAGCTGCCTCTCTCCACCTTCCCCGAGGAAGTCGGTGACGTCAGTCCACGACTCTTTCCTCTTACCTCGTGTGACATGGACTGACGCATGTGTTCCAGTATTCTTTGATTCAACTGACACAGACGTTTTCCGCACCGATTGTGACCGTTTCTGGACCACACCATCCGCATTTACACACCAATGGAAATCTCACTCATCCCATAATAATTCTCTTTAATGCACTCGTCACCGGGAAGCGTATTCTCTTTTTAGGTCATAACATTCCTGCAGGTCAAGTTGCCAACTATGTCTTGTCCGCATGTGCACTGGGTTCAGGATGTGGAGCGATTCTGAGGGGTTTCATCGAGCGCGCATTTCCATATGCTGGATTGGCAGGAGGTGAGGACTGGGTTACAACGTAAGTTGAGACGTCACTTGAGAGTATGGATGATGACAGCCTGTGAATCTATAGACCAGCATACATCGCAGGCGTTACGAATCCGATTTTTGAAACGTCAGGATCGTGGGACCTGCTGATGGACATTGGGGCCGGCCGAGTAGTGGTCTCCAAGGACATCCATATTTCTTTTCCCGTCGCCTCCACGCCACCGGCCATCGTTCCGATAGTCCCTCGTGCGGGCATAGTTCGATCCGAAAACTCAGCGGCGAGCGAAGAAGAAATTGCACGAATAGCCACGCGCGACGGAGGCCAATCCAACCAAAAATCGGACTTTACAGCACGGCCTGATAGTTTAGACAATTTATTCATCGAGGACGTACGTACCACCTTGACGGACGAAGGCACGTAGATTGATTAGTTGGGCTTTCCAGATCGTATCTGCCATCACGTCACACTTTGGTGAGACGCTGGTGAGGCTGCGGTTCACCGAATATGTGAGTCGATTCGTGCGGCTTGCATCAAGGTATGAGGAAGTGGCAACAGGCTCGACGCCCTTGGGGTTCCCGACCGTTCCTTTCTCGGAAGGCTCGTTGGGGAGCGGCGTCGTATTTCCGGATGAGACTTTGTTGGCCAAGGAGTTGTCTGCCAGCGCCTGCCGCATCGAGGGCTGGCGAAGGACAAAGGCCTATCGGTACTGCACGATGGTACGTACCCACGTAACGAATATGTTCATCTCGACAGCACCTCATAGAGCGACAGGACATTCAAAAGCATCGCACCACAGACGCGATCCGTGGGTTTGATCTCGTCCATCAACTTTCTCGACTCCGCCTTGCGAAAAATCTCCCTGATGCAGAGACCGAGCTTATTGTTCGCACTATCTCGGAGAATGTCCAGACATATGAACAGGTCGTCGAGGTATGTTGCGTTTGTCTGTTGGACGTTATAAAAAGTAATTTATCCGTTGTCACTCTGAAGCTGTTGACACACATGCCCCCTCATGTTGGGGGGCTCCTACCTCTCAGCTTTTGCTTGTTCCATCAACAAGAATCTGTGCGAGAGGCAACAGTAGACATCTTTAATGAGCTGAGAGCACACCAAGTAACGTGTTCCAGCTCTGGTATACCTTTCGGCGACTCACGTCGCCTCCTTGGGTCGCACAGGTCGGCGTGATATTCCTGCAAGCTCTCAACCACTTCCAGCGTTATGCCTACGTGCGACAAGCCCACGCTCGGGAGTCCCGCATAAAAGAGGGCGGACCGAATATTGCGAGCACTATCATCAATCACCTCGTCCCCCCACCTCTACCTGCCTCACGCACGCCTTCCAACCGGAGTGAGATTAGCCTTAGCGGGTCTTGATCGTTCGACCTATCTTTTTGACTTCAGAACCCCTCACTCTTTTTTAGTTAGTTGTGACCCTTAGCTTACTTTCGACCTTCTTGCGTATATGTCCATTTTGTGGAGCTGGCCACCACATGTCTATATCTCATGAGCCGGGGTCAATTGAACTTGATCACGTCGTCGTCGTGGAGACCAAGCACGACGAAAATGCATACTATTCATAGATCCATAGCGGGGGTCAGCGCACATAAAGACAGGCAGGTACAAGTAGCGGTGAGCGATCCCCCCTCCGGTTGACACTGGCAGTCCCCATGCGCCCGAGAGAACAGGCACATATCTCTAAACAGGTAACTCGCCTTGGGGAGCGTCCGAGGCATACCAACGTGGGATACAAAACGAGGTGGTGTACTGGAAGAGCGATTCGATGCTCTTGTCTTCCGGGTATATCACGTACAGCATGATTGCCAGTATTACAACGATGAATGTGGCAGCGACCATGGCAACTACTCTGCCGACGCTCCGGGAAGCAACAAAAAGTAATTGGGCGGTGAGGAAGGCCACGCTCCACAGGTAACTTGCCCTTGGAAGACTGAACACGACCGATGAGGGAAGGAACCCGACGATGCTCGATCTGGCGAAGCGCAGATAACGGGCCTAGGGACAAGTCAGCGTAGGGAGCTAGCCAGATATA
Organism: Tylopilus aff. balloui; assembly: GCA_038089055.1. Lineage (NCBI taxonomy): Eukaryota > Fungi > Basidiomycota > Agaricomycetes > Boletales > Boletaceae > Tylopilus > Tylopilus aff. balloui. The sequence continues at coordinate 55,428 of JBBPKC010000037.1, read as the reverse complement.
GGAGTGGAGAACGAACGCCAACGGAAGCGCTTGATTCGGCAAGTGGCTGGTGTCTGAGATGGAGGCAGGATGCCGAGGCGATGCCGACTGCGCTGGCAAGTACCGATGGGACTGATGTGGACAGGGTGCCACCGTGCACGTTCGCGAGGAGAACACTGGCTCTGAACATCCCTATTTTGAGACATCAATGTGAGAAAGGTACTCTCTGGCTCACATGAACACTGGCAAGCTCTACATTCTAGAAGTCAAAAATGTCAACCTTGGGCTCAATGTGCCGACGTACCCATGATAAACTGGTCGTCCAATCAGCGAGACACTTGCCCATGAAGCTCGTCCACTGATCCACATATACTTGTTCATTGACGTATAGGTCATCCAGGAGGTTAATATAATGCAAGGGAATACCCCACATTAGGAAATTAGTACAGCTCAACAACCATCTGTGCTGGACGACATCCACAGTGAACATTTCTTGTAACCTGTCCAACTGTGCAGGTTGTTGGCCATAAAAAGTTACAAACCTCTGACTCGCTGGAAATGAATGTATCACGTATCTCGTTCCAAGCTACGAGGCATACCTATAGCGCCCGCAAGCCGTGCTAATAAGGCACGATCAGAAACAAGACACGAAGTTAATTGTCACTTACCGGCATAACAGAGTGTATAACCATCCAGGCGTTGTCCTGTGATGTACCCCGTGATGGCCGGGAGAACCCAAGATCGCACAGGACTGACCAACCTTTTTTCTTGGACAGCAGCTTCAAAAAATACCTGCAGGTGTCTGCGGTATAAGGGAATGTCGAAGTCTTTGATGTCAGTCTGTCTGACGCTCAGAATCAGCTGGGCCAACGACACTACACAGCCACGACCTGTCTTACCTGCTTGACCATGAGAAATGACATTGTAAAGGTCATCCACCATTTGCAAAAACTGCTGTTGGTGTGTTTCGTGATGCATTGGGAAGTACTCGATGTGTACCCAATATAGTCGTTGCAGCTCCGTATCTATGCGAGTCTGAGACGTGACGAACGCGTCGACACGCGAGGGACGCACCCAAGTGTGAACGAGATGTTGCTGGCGGGATATCGAGCTCTTCGGTACAAACTTCAGTGAGCCAGAACAAGACTTTTTCGATGTGATCGACAAAGTAGTAGTTGCAAGACTCGTGATCGTCTCCCAGTTCCAAAAAGAGTTCACATCGCAAAGGAAGTTTGATGCCATGGCAGCCCAGCTCAGTGTTTGCCTGCTGTATACCGTCGCGAATGCGGTCTCGAGTCTGTTCGTCTTCGATGTCTGCCTCGGTAACAACTACAAAAGGTGACTTGCTGTGCAGCACGAAATAAGGCTGTCCCTCTGGATGTATGCTACGCTGCCACTCGGGGGCCGAGGATAGACTTGTATAGCTGATGTGTCAGATGCAGTGGAACTCCAAAGTGGTATGACTGACCTGTCGCGGGAAGCTGACCCTCGGCCGATGGCCTGGTGACGTAGTTGGACACTGGAGGAAGCATTAGTTGATTGATCGTGTAATGTCGAGTCTACTTACCAAGCTGACTTGTTATATCGAGAGGTATTCGACGAGGTTACGGGTATGAGTTTGCAGGTCAATGTGGACTCGTGTTGCATGCTAACTGCGTTAGAACGGGTCCCACAATTATGCGCCGGTGGGATGTTACCCTGTCGTGAGGAGGCACAACTCCCTTTAAGTACCCCATGGAAGATTGTTGCATGCTGTGGTCATAATGCCGAGTCAAAGCTTAAGGTCTTAGATCTGGATGCGTCCTGTTCGGGTAAACTTCACACTCATCGGCGTCACATATACTCCGATGTTTACTACTTCCTTACCCGTCAACTTTTGGCCCACACTCAATCCATTCGTTGTACCAATCTCCCTGCATCTACACTGCCATGAAGATCGAAATAGACCGACCCTCGGGGTCGTACTGAATTGGCCAACTCGGTCAAGCTGAACTCCGTTTACCGTTGTGTGACTGCAGTCGCATTCTTCATAGTGTTCGCACTCATGCTTGATTGGCCGACTACGTTCTCACCGGAAAAAATTTCAGGTGCGTGGCAACAAACGCCCAGGTGGCATAGAACCACTGACCTTAACGGAAACCCATCGCAAGTTGGCGAACCCCGTGATGTGACTGCCAGCCATCGTCCTCAGCGTCAATCCATCCGGCCGCACGACGAAACTGATCGTGGTCAACAGAAGCATATTAGGTGATCGATGATGACCCTATGCGGTGAAACGACACACATACCTTGACCATTGAGATCACGCAAAACTCCTCCGTTAATGCTATCCTTTCCATGGGAGTAGCGCAGCTGAATAGAGCAAAAAATGTGTTGCATTGTAGTTTCGTTCCACTCGAGTGCCTTGTCATCTCGTTTCCTCCTTAGTGAGCCGGTTTCACTGGGTGTCCCACTTCCCTCTTCAATCTAGTCACAGGACCTCACAGTGAGTAAGCCGACGGCCAAGATATGCTCTGGTTCAGAGTTAGGTTCACCCATCAAGCTGACATTGGTATCTCCAGCGTCATTAAGATAACACATGTTCCCTTCATCGCCACCCTGCCAACGTAGCCGCCCATTCACGGAACCAAGAATTTGATCGTGGGGAACCATCCCTAGACTCATAAAAGGTGTACTTGTGCGCCCTTTACTGATCACTTCTCATCCAGATGGCGAATGTTGATGAGGTGCATCCCAGTTCGCGCGAGCGTCGCGAGTAAGTTCACAATCACCCTTTCAATCTAGTTCGCCCCGCTGAAGTCGAGTCGATCAGAGAACCGGTGACACCACCTAGTGATGACGCCGGGACTGATTACACCCCATCCGACGAAGAGGATGATGCCAAACAATCTAGCGAAAGGTCGGACTGCTTCCTCCTAGTGATAGTGCCGTTTTCATAGTCCAAAAGATTTCCTAAGCGAGGACAAAATGGCGATTCCTCCGCAGGATATCCTCGAGAGTGCGCCATTCCCTACTGCTGTCTTCGCAGACGAGTTTCGTTGATTTCACTTGAATTCAGTCCGCCTAAGTCGTTGCAAAGCGGCGCCCGCCAGGACAGCTCCGGATTGCACAAGTGAGTTGCTTTTTGATCATCCGAACTGGTCATGACTGAGGGTCCCATCCCAAAGGGTTTCTGATCCCAACAAATATCCGAGAAAGGATACCAGTCACAACAAGTCAGTCGATTTTTTTAATCGTACCCGTAACCTGGCGGGACTGAGACCTGGAACTCCACATGAAGCACATCTCTGGATAATAAGAAATCAAGAAAGAAGTGATACGAAGTCTGTTGGTTCCGTTGCAGTAGTTTTTGCTCGTGTCCTGTGTAATTTCACTGGTCAATGTTTACTTTGAGTCTACACGCAATGCTCCGCGGAGTTGTACATGCGACACAGCACTTTGCCCGAACCTCTCAGCATATTCCTGTAGATCCACACAGAACAAACTACATCGCTTCGTACTGGAGAAATGCCACACAGGTAATGTTTAAATTCAATTCCAGGCGCCCCACAACTTGAACCCCAACCCCTTCCATCGAGCCCCAGATCAACTCACCTTCCCGTCATTCTTCTACCTCTGTCAAATTTAGCTGCCGAGGGGTTCGTAGTTGCCTTTTGGTCAGCAGCTCGATCCCAACAACCTTAGACACAGCCGACATCCATTCCTGTCAGACCGTCATGCAAACCAGCACGTTCTTCAAGCCCTTTGGTGTGAAGGCTAGGTACGAGAGTTGACTTCAACCCTGAAGCGACCCGAGCTGATCACATGTCAGCCTCGTCGCTCGTGGGCCCCAGGATGATGCAGTTTCATCCGGCCTGTCCGTCCATGGGCCACACCCGCCACACCATCAGTCCGGTGGTATCGGCTCGTTCTTCAGGAAACTGTTCTGTCTCCCGAGTTCCAGTCGCGAACATGAATACGCACCATCGGCTTATCGATACTACACGACACCCCATGCTCCGAGGTATGCCTCTCTGTCGAAGATTGGTTTTATCCTGAAACAACGTCCGGGCTCTCCTTACAGGCATCGCTGAAGCAAACGCGCCTCCACAGTAAGTAGATCGGACACCTGATACCCAGTTAATTCACTTTGTTTCGTGACATCATGGACCGAGATTCTATTCTGTCGCAGGACTCGTTCCACAGTAGCGTGTTATTTCATAGATGCTCCTAGATGATACCCAGAGTCAAACTTTGTACACGCCCCTTATATTCCTTGGCGCGTTCATCGTCGTTAAGTGGTCTTCCATTATCTCCTCCCACTTCTGGTTCGTCTGAATCATGTATGGTTCAATTTCGCGTTTCGTGCGCCATGTAATCTGTGTAGTACCAATTCTAGATACATCACGTATTTTGAACCGGTACCTGACCCAGTCAAGTCCCTCTGAGCCAGAGCGAGTCGCAGTCGCATCATAGATTTGAGAAGCAAGCCGGAGTTTAGCTGCTCGGTGGTCACTCCGAGTCTTGGATGGAACGTCTGATCCAACCGTCACAGGAAAGAATGATTTGACGGGTTCTCGATCGTTATTCCCGGGGATATTAATGGGGTTCAAACTCGTCCGAGACGCAAGCGTTCTAAGTTGCAGGAGGGGTCCGCTATAGACAATCCATAGACTCCGATGCATGAGGTCCAGGCTTGAGGCTGCGAGCTGTTAACTCACTGGTATATTGGAGCGCAAGGTCGATCACCGCGTAAATTCTAAAATCGTCACTGGCCGCTAAGGATGTTAGTACGCTCCGCATGATGTGAAGTGCGATTTCTCGACTCACTGCGTCTATCCGTTGGAGTAGTCATCTCCGCCGACGGGATTCGAGATGCTGCGCAGCGCAAGAGTTGGGGTTATGTACGATTCCCTGGAACACGCCGATCATCGCAAGGCTTCGAATCACCGGTGTCACAGATCTGTAGCTGTAGTACGTTTTCAGAGTCTGCTGAGAAAGGGGATGCGTGATAACCCAATGACCTTGTCGAGTGATCGCTGACACGTCTGGCGAAATGCTGGCGACGTTTCACAGCTGACCCTTCTGCAGTCCTTCTGAACCACTCGTTCATTCTCTGATTTGTTCGGCAACAATCCGCACCTACTTTTATTCTGTGAAATGGCCCCCAAGAATACATTTGCTGCTGTTACAGACTCACAGAGCACATTCCCATGGAAAATCGGTTCACCTCAAGTAGGAGGTTGAATGTTCTATAACATCTAGGTGACAGTGAATCAGTCGTTTGGCAGTGGAACCTGAACGTCATCTTTTTCTGTGTCGAAACGAACCAGGCTGAATAAAGCTATCGGTTCGGATGTGACTGTACTGGTCAGTTTTTTTGGCAAATTGACCGTTGATCGGGATCACGATGGGCCATCTGGAATCCAAGCCAAATTCCGAGATCTGAATCCGAGAAATCACAGTGCAAATATACCCATCATGATGGCTGCAATGGCTTATACCTTGCAGGAAGCACAGGCGGAGATGGGGGTGAATCAACGCGGCTGCCCCTAGAAACTCAAAAGTGCTGTTCCTTGGCGCAGATTTACTGGTAACTGTGCTGTAGACATCTGCGAGCTGCACGGGAATCTTTCGGTTGCATTGGGGCCTGATCGAGAAGAGCTACGTGCCCTCCTGTTCTTGGTCAAGTTGACTCGAAACGCTACTTTGAATTCATATATCCTGAGTATCCAGTAAGGCTCTCGAGAAGACCCTCCGAACTTACGAGAACCTAAACATGACCATCGGCGGTCGATGGTAATAGACATGTAGGCGCTGGAAACCACTGACTACTCAGAAACCAACTGATAAGAAAAGGCCACTGAGAGAGTTGAAATGGACAAGATCGGATGAACTTCCAAACCTGGAGCTTCAAGTTGCGTATGAAGCACTAATCCCTCTGCCTCTAGCCCAGGGCGGCGAAATTTCCCCGGGACTGTGACCGTGGCTGTATGTGGCGTGTATCTGATCACCCGGAAGTCCCCACAATGTGTCAAGTGCTGCAGCGGCATTGTGTATGCCGTGATCGGGGAACCATTGCACTTTGTTAGAGCCTGGCTCCTGTGGACATAGCATCGAGAAGCAATGACTAGGTACAGGGTCGTATGCTGGCGTTGAGAAGGGTACCGGCCCGAATGATTGTCTCACTTCGGCCCGGAGGCACCTCGTGTTCAAGGAACAAGACATAGGGCTGTGATCAATTTATTCTCGTTTGACGGCGCCAATTGGGCGGTGACCACACTGCATCCATCCATTCCTGGAACCGGAAAACATCATGCAATGAACGCAACTGGGACAGCAGGAATTGACGTACACTTGCCACATGATGTTATGCGTGGAATGCGGGCCCACCGTAAACTATGACATACGAATCCGACCACAGCCACGACTTTTCGAGAAACGAGCAAAAAGGTGGGGCGATTTACTCCCCGTGGCGCTGTCGAGTGACGCTGCACCGCCCGACAAACCCCAGCTGTTTAGCAGGGGGAAGCTGCCGTTGGCGCTACAGTGGGCGTCTTCATCATAATACCTGAGAGCGCTCCGTGACACTAGGTAGTCCAGCATCCGAAAACTGGACCTGAAAACAGAATGAACGAATAAAGGCTGGCAGGTCATTTATGACGAGCTATAGGAGTCCTGGATTTTCACGGGCCCATTCGAGCATTTGATTCCTCTTCGACTCTGGCCACAGATCAACCTTTGTTTTCGCATTGAGGAGCTAGTAGTAGGAGCGGAGACAGAAAATCCGATTGTAGAGGAGATTCGGAGTGTTCCTTGCAGGCCCGTGCAAATCCTCACCGACAGCGGAGCCTCAGCCTTTGGATAGTGCGACCTGGGGGATGGTCAGTCAAGCTCTTCTCAATGTAATAGGATGAATAATACCGTCCTCATAAGAGAATCAAAGTTCGCGAACTACCATGAACACGGCATGCTAATGGTTGTCGTCCTGGGCCTGGACAGCCCGTGGCACCCACGCGGCTGCCTGAAGTTCCTGGGGCTGCATAGTCTCGGCAAATGCCTGAGCTGGTCCTGTAGAACTTTTTATAGCACACAGGAGCTGGTACATTGCCTTGCACCGACAGACTACACAGCCAGTCTTTCCTCTCGCCAAGCCTGAAGCGAGCTGCTCTGATCGCATCCAAGCTTTAGCCACCGGGTCGAAAGACGTCGCCTTCACCGTTCAAGTTCGCGTGTTTCGGACCCCCCAGCCAGGTGTGTAGCATTGAGAGAGCGTTCGGTGAGCCACCATGAGCGGCTGTGCCCCATACAGCAAACGAGTCACTCCCTGCCAAACTGCTATAAAACTGTCGTCCTTCAAGCCGTAGATGGCTATAACATACAGGAGACTCACCGCCTCCGAACGGGATATAAGGCCAGCTCCGTTGCGGGGGGAATCTTCAATACCAGGGGCTCTCAACTGTCATGGCCATTAATCTTTCTATGTTTAAACCGAAACCCGAGTAAGAACCTCTACTCTAACCCCAACGACCTAAGCTGACCATAGCCAGTTATATACCGCGTGGTGTTCTGGAGGACCAGAAGTCAGGCGGCAAGGAAGCCAGACCATCGCAGCCAAAAAACCAGTCGGGCGGTGGCTTCTCGCTCAACAACATGTTTCATCGTGGTTCCGATCGGGAGAGAGGGACGATGCCACCGGGTGATCAAAGGACCCAGCCATCGTTTCAACCCACCCCTTCTAGGTATGCTCTTTCTTCCAAGAATTGGTTCCATCCTAAAACAATCTCGAAGGAGTACCTACAGGTATCACCCTCACTGAGCCATGTCTGTTCCCTGAGCAAGAAGCCGTGCGTTGGGTTACAATTGTTCCTTCTGCCTCGGCAAGATGGTAACTTCGCTCAAGTGTTTGACCCGTGAGAAAGGACGATAGTCCGTGGAGCGTTTTAAATATGTAGAGGCTATATGGACTGTTCGATGCTGGCAACTTTATACCCATAATGTCTCACTTGTCTCCCCAAGTTCGCCATCATTTGGACCCCATCTCGGTGCTATTGTTGGTATCCAATTAGTGCATATCGATGAACTCGACACCTGAACAAGACGAATAACATGACTTTATGGGGGATCAGTTCTGTCAGTACCGGTAGTCAGTCGAGTTTTTCCGGAGACACCGATCCAGCATAGCAAATTCGATACCCACAACTAACGCGTCTATCCAAAATGAGTACCCTCGAGTCTGAAATTACCGCGCGTCCGTGACTGCATAGTGTAATCTGAAACTTGAAAACGGGTCAGAGTCGAGTGTCTGTTAGTGCACGCTGCAACGTAGTGTCGGGGGGGGGGGGGGGTCTGATCAGATCTTCACAGGAAAATAACTCGAGCTTATCGTTATCCCTGAAATAAGAGTCCAACCCATTTAACGCGTGGACGTTTCGAGCAAACAATAAACGTTCATTCTTGCTGTGCCGATCTAAACCGGGTTGGAGGGTCATCAACCGGTCTGGGGTATGGTAATGCAAGTCAAAATATCCGAGTGGTAGGATCGCCGGAGCTCGCGCTACTCGGCATGACACTTGAGCTGGTGCTGGCGGCTGTGACTTAAGCTGAGCTGAATTCCGGGATTCAAATATTCATGTTCGGGAGACCAAAGGATGGATGACATAATGAAGAATTTGATCGCCTATCATTCTCTGGATGCTCTAGCGACAAAGTCGGGCTCGCAGAAACCTATATGGTTGGATACATTTCACACAGATCCGGCCTTGCTGTAGACTTCAGCGATGTACGCGGACGGCCCTCGATCGCAGCAAGCATCAAGATGGGAATGGTCTAGGGTTTTGGGACAGCCGACTCGCAGCACATCTCAAGTATTCAGATAAGGCCCTCGAAAGGGTCCTCGGAACTTACACGGGACCCGTTCACTTAGGCCTAATGTCTCGATACTGATGTCAAGAAGGCACTAGAGAGTAGTGGCGGCGGGCGTGTTGGTACGAACCAACCATTTTTGCAGACAAACATTTATGTCACTGGAAAATGCGTCTACAGAGGTCGAAACGAGGAATAGGGTGATAGGATCTGGCGGGCACCCAAAAGGCATTGGTCTTACTCCATGCAGGTTCCTAGGAGCTAAAAACTTTACGGAAGGGATGCGACGTAGACAGCAGGAATCTACGCACGCCTGATGAACTATACCATTCACGCCTAACACCGCTGCAACTCGGCGGGAAACTAAAGCAATACTGAAATCAGAGGTCGGAGCGGTTCGTTTTTCCACGTACTAGCGCTATCGGCAAAGTGACACCACCAACGTCCATGATAAACACGTCAGATAACCTGTGGTAACGTATGGGTGAGAGTGAACGTTCTTACGCCGCCACCAGACCATTATGTTTATTGAGCGAGGCATCCAGAGCGCTCACAAGTATTGTGATAGACGCCGCCATAAGGCGAAATGAGACCGCCAGCGGAACGATGCCGTGCAAGGCTTCTATCAGCGCCATAGGCGTCTTCAGCATGTACAGAAGAGCGCCCACGGCAACGGGCCGAGTTCCGCTAATAGAGTACACATTCACCGATCAGAAGGAAACACGACCTGCATCGATTGTTGACACACGAACGAAATGAACGGAGGGTACAGTTTACGCTGACAACACCGGTCAACGTCCTTTACGGCGAACTACAGGAGTCCAGGATTGTGGCTCGTCCGAGCCTCTTCTCGCTTCTGCCCAAGGATCACGTACTGGGGTGGGCACGCTGTCCGAGCGCGCGTCGATCGGTGGTTCACTCTGTCTCCGTTCTGAATTCTTATTCAAACGTGGTTCAGGTATTTGTGGATGGCTGGATCCCAAAGGCTGGGCTATCCGGGCCATGCGCTCGCGTTCTTCCTTGTCGCGCGCCTCGAGAACGGCGGCGTTCATTTGTACGCGACGTTGGCGGGCTAGATCCACTTGCAGTTCCTGTATAGTCCAAAAATTACCATGGGTGAATACAGGGAAGGGGAAAAAGAGGTTGACGGGACGGCTGAAAACGGGAACGTCGACGGCGGTGGGGGGTATCCCGACAACGACGGAACGTACCTCGATACTGGGCGGATCTGACCGTGTATGAGTTAGCCATGCGTTCCATTGCACTGCACGGAACATGAGCATTAGCACAAGGCGATGGATAGAACGACTAAAAAGATGAACAATGACGGCATGTAAAACGGAGTCGACTATACCTGGGAGTCTCTTGCCGCTTGCTACGTAGGTCCACATGTCATCTGACCGTCTGTATCGAACAGTACGCTTTGAGAGAGCTGATTTTTAATGAATAGATCGTGTCATCGCAGAATGGAGGTCATAGCACACCATTGTTTGCATTCGGGTACTCGTAATACTTGTTCCCTGCAAGACATTCGTCAACGATGCGGCATGGAAGCATTATGTACACAGCCCATCCAGCAGGTGCACGTATGTACCTTCCAGGTCTCGGCCTGCAAAGTACGTCTGGTGGGTCCAGGTCAGGACGGTGCCTCACTCTTCAAAGATGTCAGTGCGCGGCCGAACGAGGCTGTACTCACGGGCTTCATAAAGCGCTGTAATACCCGCCTAAAAATTGACGACATCGGGGATATCTGGAGTTTCGGACTTGGAAGGCTCTGCAACTAGGGGACAGTCGGAAGACAGTAGGTCAAAAAAGCCGGAACAGCCAGGGCGGTGTCCCGTCTTTCCTGTTCCGGCTTTCTATAAAAGGCAATACTGTCTGTTTATGGTTCTAGTAGAGCCTCCAACCCGAAAAAAAGTTGGACACCATATACAGACACGACGGAGAGGGTTCGCGACCGGAATGTAGTCAGACGGAACACGAAACTGTGGCTACAATTCACTTTCAGAAATCCCCGAGGCCGTCGTCGTCTAAATCTCCCTCCTGTATTTCTTTCGCCAGTTCCTTTTCACGCTCACGGGCACCCTCCGCTGCTGCAAGTTCCTTCCTATGAGCATTCAGGGGAAAACGCATAGCCTACAAGAAAAGTTGAGTTCACAAGTCTTGTGATAATCGGGGAACATCGTTCCCGGGCAAATAAAGAACATGATCACAGCGGCGCCGCTCACCTTCACACTCTGGTTGTGTAGCTCGAGACAATATCCAATACGTCGGCCAAATACTTCGCTGACTTCCGGACCGTATCCGTCCTTCCTTCCTTCGCATTCCATCCAACCTTTCTCATGGACGATTCGGCCCTCGATAACGCCATCTCGGATAGCCTTTCCGACGATGTACTCTGCGTCTTCTTCGGAATCCAAATGAAGTTTAAGGCAAATGTCGCGTAACGAAATGCGAGAATAGGACAGCGAAAGTCGGCGAATACCGGTCTTGATGACATTCTGACGAAGCCGCACGATCAGCGTGTATGTCCTATCAGCCTCAAACTGGGAGGCATGCTTGATCAGCGTTGCCTGGAACTCGGAGAGAGATCCAGTCCGAACAGCTATGAGTGAGCGATGACCGCTGAGCTATGCTGGCATCAGAAATCGGCCAAGGGACTGACCCTTTACGATGTCAAAGTAAGCCTGGAGCGCCTTCTGAAGCACAGGATGCCTAAAGGTACTGCGATCGGGGATGTCCCCCATAAGCAATTCGACAACCACGAAAAGCTTATGCACTGCCTGATAAAAACCTGGCGCAACCTTAGCGGGCGGAGCTCGCCTAATCGCTTGCTGGAGATTCGTGTGAGCCGCGGTATAGCTCAATTGTACGGCCTTGATTCGTCCCAGGAAATAATGATAGCGAGCAAACTGGGGGTTACTAGCCGAAGTTGGAAATGTCGTCTTTGACACGAGTTTGTCCGCCTGGTCGTATAGACTGTAATGGAGATAACTCCGCAGAAGCCGATTGATGAGTGATGCTTGGGTATCATCATCATGGCGTAAAGCCGCAGTACGTTGCGCCGCAAGGAACAGACTAGAACAAAGAAGCGGAGTTCATCCATCAGAAACACAGGAGGAGCGGGACGGAAACAAAGAAACCCACGGCCGCGCATCCGCAAGCTCTCCGCCAAGCTCATAGGATCTCTCGACGGCGAACCAAACCTTGGCCGCAATGGGATCCATACTCCGCCGATTGAGCTGTTGTATTTTGTCGACCGTCTCCTTGGACAACTCGATTGTTCTGGCAAGGTTGTCTTTAGAGGTGTGAAGGTGATGAATAAGCAAGAGGCGGAAATAAATCTCCACTTCTGGGACAGGATCAGATGTGGGCTTTGGGGGTGGGGTTGAAGGTGCGGGCACATTGGCTTGTGCCGCAGCGTCGATGTTCATGGCTGATTCTGCAGGTGGTGCAGTGGGTAGCCGGGACAAGAGCGAGGTTTTCACCGCCGAGTCTGCGGACGCATTCACGTCGATGTCATCAATGAATAAACGAACGCGTATATACCTGATGGATAGTTCTCCTCGATTGCGTCGCGGAGGATCTTAATATCTAATCTCTTTCGCAAGGCGGTGAGTGAACGCAGTACGCGATGCGTGAACCGCGGCTCAAGGTCGGCAACGGCGCGTTCGATGAGAGTAATATTAGACTTGATCTCCGCGCTGGGGGTTGGAGGAACAGGTTTCTCTTCCAGCTTTTTGGAGGCATCTGTTTTATCGACATTGTCCTTTTCCTCGACCTTTTTGTCTTTGCTTGCGGTGGACATGATGAGACTGAAACTTGGACCAGCACTGACGCGTCCATTTTGCGGACGCGGAGGAAGTGTTACGTCAGCATTGGACCAACATGCCTAGTGGTACATGGACCGATGCTACGAGACACTATTACAAAGAGTATTAGCGGTGCGATGGACCCACTAGAGGTCACAAAGCATCCAACAATCGATACCTTCTTTCACCATCGATAACTTATTAGTTCATGTCTTAAATATCCTAAGTAATCGTCCCTCCGTTACAATGCGCGTGCGACATAAGGGACATTCTCTAGAACTCGCTAGTACAAGGTCAGAGCATTCACGACACATGGCGAGGTGACTGTGAAGAGACAAATCATACTTAAAATGCAACGAATCAAAGCATGAACGACATACCCGCAGTCAACGACAGCGATGCATGCCTCTTCGTCCTGACAGACAACACATAAACCAGAGCGTTCAGCACTCGTAGGCCTTGGATGAGGATGTGGTTTAGACTTTGATGCTGGGTGCGGCGGGGAGGTTGAACGGTTTGGAGGCGATGTGGACATCCGTGGACTGGGAGACCGTGAAGATGGCTGAGTAACATCCGTTGCTGGAACAAAGTGGTGCTCCCGCGTCGTATTAGAATCACCTCGGACGTGACCACCGGCGGTTGTGTGGTGATGGTTTCTGTGTCCGTGCTCGTGTGCTACGTCTGGACGTGCTTCCGAGTCTGGATCCACCATCTCAGCCACGGCTTCTTCCTCCCTGTCGGGTTCCGCAGTGTTCATCATTCCGTCTTCGTCCATATCCAAACCAACGTCCTCAAGGCCCTCGTTATCCTTCCGCTTCTCCTCCTCTACCAAAGCCCACACACGGTCCACCAGCTCCTCCTTCTCTACGATATCTGGAGGAACCCTCACTCGTGCTTCCCAGAGGATTAGTTTCAACGTTCCAACCGAAAATGCAGAGAGAGATGAGCGGGGAAGTGTGACGAGCGTTGACATCGGGGGTGGTGGTAGAGGGGGCGCAGGCCGCGATGGGGATGGCGTATGAGTGGTGGTGTGTGGGGCGGCAGTGGTCGGCGGAGGGCGGGGGATGTCAGGTTGCCCACCAGTTTGGCGTGTCGTTCCTGGACTCATCGGAGCAGATGTCGATCTGGATCGTTGTGTATTTGAAGTGGTGCGAGGGGTGTAAGCCGTATATGGAGCCTCTTGGGGACGTTGTCTACGGTTTGGATCGAGGTCAGGACGAGGGAATGACCTGTTGGATCGAGGGTTACTGTTGAGGTTGGTCGCAGGGGATCCACGGGTAGACGCATTTCTGTTAGCCGAGGAGGTGGAGGAAGAGGATCCAGGGGTAGAAGAGGAGGGTATAGAGTGTTTCCTGTAGTAGTCCTCGTTTGCAGGGGAGAGACAGCCTTGAGGGGTCTGGAGTAACGAGAGGAGATGAATTATTTCACGGATGGGACTTTGCATGACGTACCCGAGCGGCCACGGCAGCATCTACGAGGTCGTTCTTGTCGATGGGATTCTTGACTGGGATATCGTACGCATCAATGTAGCGCCTCAGCTTTGCAAGGGGAAGAGATCGTAGCTGTGCGCGGCCAAGGGAAGTTGCTATAGGTTGCCCACAAGTTGAAGCGGTGAATGCAACTCTGGGCGCATGATGGACACGTACTAGTGAGCATGTCGATACAATAGGCGCAGACGGGCGCGAGATCATAACCACGAGCGGGACCGCGGCGTGGCAAAAGCGCTTGATAATCTGTGCACGATGAACAATACTCGAAACCTTTGAGGGTAGAGATCAGTGGGATGTATCGAGAGATGGATGGTCTTGGGGAGAGTGCGGCTCGGTGCTCACCGCAGTGCATGCATTCGCGCCGTCGATTGAAGAATACACTAAACTCTTTGTTGCACTTTCTACACCCGCTCTGAGCAGGGCCAGGACGGGGCGGTGGTGGACCGCTGAGGAGGGGTATGCCAGGTGGCCTCGACATGGTGAGAGTCGGGAGAGGGAGATGCTTAGTCATGATGCTCACATGTTCTTGCCCAGCATTTCCATATATGGATTGCCCCTATGACACGAACACGTGACCGGTCGCGTCGTTGGAGCGGTGGCAAACTCAACTCGCAATTCACACCGAACATGAGAATCAAAATCGCAGCTCGTCTTCGTCCCCGTCTCGAAAACGAACTGGACGACGAAGGCATACAAATAACTCACTCGCCGAGTGGACCTTCCTGCATCAGCGTACCCAATCCTCGCGATCTCTCCCAAGTATTCAATTTCCCGTCGGTCGATTCCTCCAACACTCGCCCGTTTCTCGTCTGACCGCAACGAAATCGCAGGTTCACTTCTTGTTATGACCAGTCTTCTACCCAGGAACACATATTCGAGCAAGACGTCCGTCCTCTCATCGACGTCGTGTATAGCGGTATTGTAAGTCACGCGCTTCCCACACCACTCGCCAGTCGTCATCGTCTTCTACCCTTTAGACCGTCACAATCTTTGCGTACGGCGTCACTTCTTCGGGCAAGACTCACACAATGCAGGGAACCAAAGCACAGCCAGGTGTCATCCCTCGCGTCGTCGACGTACGCCGTTGCGTTGCACATTACACTCTGTGTTGATACCACCGCGCTCCAGGCAATGTTCCTTCAGAAAGCTGCTTTGCAACACGGCAGCGTCGAGCTGGCCGTCTCATACATGGAAATATACAAGGACGAAGTCTATGATCTCTTCGTAAACCGTGAATCTGTATGTCCACCGGTGGTTGACATTAGCGGTTGCTTCACTATTTCACTTCTGAATGTCTTTTCTCGATGCCTCTCATAGGCGCCCAAACTCCCTGTCCGTGAAAACGATGTCGGTCAAGTATTTGTTGCCAACTTGACTTCTATTCCAATAGAATCAGTGGAAGATTTCGATGCCATCTATTCGTTCGTATTTTCGCTGCCCTTCTACCACCGATGTTTATAAGCATAGACGTGCTTCTCGCCATCGCTCGGTTGGTGCTACGAACCTCAATCGAGCATCTTCTCGTTCACATGCGGTACTTACCATCGAGGTAACAATGACTGACTCAGCAGCCCAGAAGAGTGCGTTCCCCCAGATCTTGCCGTCCACACTCTGTGAACTTTCCCTGTTCGTTAGCATTGACGGGGAAAATCAATCTCGTCGATCTTGCGGGTTCAGAAAACAATAAACTTACCGGCAATGATCCAACACGTATGGCGGAGTCAGCCGCGATCAACAAAAGCTTGAGTGTACTTGGTCAGGTCGTACACGCATTAAATCAGGGAGCCGTAAGTCTGTACCATTACCTCCGTTAGTCACTGAAACTTTGTCCCTAGTCCCGCATCCCGTACCGTAATTCGAAGCTTACCCGAATCCTTCAAGATGCCCTTGGTGGTTCGTCTGTGGGATTGCTCATTTGCAATCTCGCACCCGGTATCAAGTTCCGCCAAGATACCCTTAATACGCTCAAGTTCGTGCTATTAGTTTCCCCGGCAATCCTGTGCCTGGACTGATTCTCCGTTTTTGCGTAGCTTTGCTGTTCGTACCAAGAACGTTGAGAACCGGCCAGTAGTGAACGAGCGTGGTGTGTTGTCCTGGAAACATTTGCTAGAGTGCAACTAATCCGTTCACCCAGACAACCGTCCCCAAGCCAAGCCTCACTTTGCAGCCATCCAACCACCACCACCCAAGCTTGCCCCTGCTGTTCTCCAGGCTGACCCCATCCTTGCTTCCCAGGTCGTCGTTACGACTAGTGCCGCACCTGGTCCTTCTCGACGTCGCCAGTCTCGTGTACCACGTATCAGTGGCATCGGTCCCGGGTTACTACCGCCGTTGGCTAAAACGAGGTCACGTCTGCCACCCACGGTTGCGATTGAGGAGACACCAGAGCCCGCAACTCAACTGACGGACAAAGATATCGATGAGAGGGTTCGTCTCTTGTTTCGCGTGCCGTCCGGTACTAAACGACCTCCATCCATTCTATTAGATCGCAAGGGCTGTGGAAGCAGAGGTGGCACGTCGCCTGAAAGACCGTGAGGACCGTGAACGTGAAGAACGAGCGCGCCTTGATCATGAAAAGGAGAATCATGCACTCCGAGAGAAACGAGACGACGAGCGTTGTCAAGCACAGACAGTATCCAAGTTGCCTGCAGGTGTGCTTACACCGCTGCTCGCACGCCACCGTGACCTGGATGACCAACTCCGCGCAAGACTGGCGGAGCTGGAGGCGAAATAGTTCGTGTGACCATATTAAAACTGCTTAGGGGCTGATCCTTGTTCTTTGCTCAGTGAACGCGGGAATAAGGAACTACAGCTTGCAGACGTGCTGTCGCCCGCTTCCAGAAAGAAGACCGGGCGGGCCTATGTCGCCCTTGCGCGCGCCCACTCCGAAAAGTGGGTTGTCCCTTCGGTTCGACCGTGGTCCGCAACAAACACTAACAGTCACCGCTCACCTACAGGGGCGATCTCCAAGTCGCGCTCGAACTCTACCGCAAAGCGGAGACATACGTCCCCGATAACGTCAAACTCCGAGAGAGGTGGATACTTTTCGTCATTCATGTTTTCCTATGTAAACT
This sequence comes from Tylopilus aff. balloui, assembly GCA_038089055.1. Classification (NCBI taxonomy): domain Eukaryota; kingdom Fungi; phylum Basidiomycota; class Agaricomycetes; order Boletales; family Boletaceae; genus Tylopilus; species Tylopilus aff. balloui. The sequence continues at coordinate 38,229 of JBBPKC010000037.1, read as the reverse complement.
ATCGACACATGGCACTTCATTCTGACGCTCTCCTTTTTTTTTTCTTTTTGTCCCCCTCCCATTTTGTCGACACGGTCGTCGATGACCAACGCTGGCTCTGGAACCGCAGAGTCCTCGAGATCGAATGGGCGGTCAAGCACGGCAAGGAATTCGTGCTGTCGCCCAAGAAGGCCCGGAAACCGAGAGGGAAGAAGCGCAAGGTCGCGGCGGTCGGTCTCAATCGCGGGTGGGGTCGTGAGGAAGGCGAGGGGTCATCGATCATGTCGGCTGGGCAGCGCACGATGGGGCTTGCCTCGCTGGACGAGGGAGACGAGACGGAGGGTGGGCATGAGGGAGTCGAGGTGTCCGAGTCCTTGCTTGGCAATATCAGGGAGGAATACGAAGGGAACGGTGTCGTTCTTGAGACGCCCGCCCTGAAGAGGGTCAAGTCGGGACCCGAGTAGATCCTTGGAGGTGGTCGATGATATTGGGGTGTTTATTTTGGACTCTTGCCCCTGTTTACTTTACCAAGATTACAGTCACATCAATACATGTGGAGCTGTACATCCTCTCCAGTACAAAAATAAAGGTTGGAGATGGAAAAATTTGGGGAAAGAAAACGGTATAAATAGTTTCAACCCGCAAGACGACCCACAGGCCACCCACAATTGAACGGTGCTCGCCAGACCTGTACCATGTTAGGGAATAAGAGAGGAGGATCCAAAAGACAAAGAAGAGAAGAGAGAAAAGGCTACTAGATAGGTATTCAGCCTCCCGGTCGTTTCCCCTTGCAGATAAAATCATTATTGGTAACGTAAATACGTCGTCGGTCGTCTGATGGTCCAACTTTTTTCTCTGTTTTGCAAGGGAGACACGGTGTTCGTCCTGTGTGCGAGCAGCGTCAGCGTCATCCGTCCATGCTGAACAGCTCGTCGTCGTCGCTGATCGGCCGGCTAAGCGGGCTGAGCGCATTTTGGGTGTGCCAATGCCTGCTATTGTTTGCAGAATGCGACGGCGTACGGAGCGGCGCACCGCCTGTCGACGGTGGGAGTCGTGAAAACATGGATTCGAGCGCGGCCATCGAGGACGACAGGAGCGCCCCACCCGTCGACGTCGGGTTTGCGTTCACGCCCGTGCCCAGGTCGTGGTGCGCGGACAGCGGGAGATAGGAGACGGCGTCCGCGGAAAGGAGCGCCTGGTTCGATTGCAGGTGCCAGTCCTGGCCTGCCCCGATGTTGATACCAAACGGCACAGGCCCGTGTCCTGGGCTGAACGCACCTCCACCGACGCTCGAGCCACCGAGCGAACTAGGCGATGCGGCGAGCGGGAGTGCATGTATGCGTGAGTAACCCGCTGCGAGGCCCTGTGGGAGACTCTGGCCAGGGGCATGTGATTGAAGAGCACGGAAGGATGGGGAAGTCGCCTCTCCGAGGCCAAGGCCGATGCTTGCCCCGTTGTTCACGCCAGTCCGACCCTCCTCTGCAACTGGACCATGGATGGGAGCATGGGAGAGCGGAGATCGGCTCAGTCCACCGAGACCTAAACCCGCGCTGAGACCGAGTCCCGGATTGGAACTACGCCCGTTGTTGCTTCCAGAATTCATCTTGGAGTAGTAATGGTGAAGACCAGGAAGGAACGCGGCGGAGGCGTTGGATGGCGCGAGCAGGGAAGACGAGGGCGAGTGCGACTCGTCACGGAAAGCGCCCGTTCCTGCTCCGGATGGTGTGATGGTACCTCCCAAGTTGAGCGCACCCAAACCATTAGAAGATTTGAGCGAGCTTGGCGTGCCTGAGCCTATTGGCCCCAGCCCAAAGCTTTGCTTGTCAGGGGAGGGAGGGAGTCCGTTAGTCGTGAGACCACGTTCCGCCCAAATGGATTTCACATCCCCCAGAAGCGTTGGAGCGGGGACAGAACGCGAGTAGCGATGATTGGCGTGATGAGTCTGTGTTTGGGGCGCAAGGGTAGAGTGTGGGGAAGGAGCGTCACTCGAATTGACATGGCGGGATGATCCGGAGTGAGCACGAGACATTCTACGGGAACGCTCTGAAGGAGTGAGGAGGTCCTTAAGGGAAGACGGCAAGAACTCCTCCAAATTCTCGTCTGCGCAGAGAACATCCCGATCGCCAGGGACGCTGAGATCGATCGCCGGAGTGGCTGTGGAGATAGTCTGCGCGGGGACTGACCCCACGTCCGTTTTCCATGCTGGACTATGAGTGTGTCCGAGAGAAGAAGGGGCGCCTGCTGCTGTCCCGAGCCGATTCCTGGACTCCGTGAGCAAAGAGGTCTGAGCATGAAACGTGGAAGGGAAGCCAGCGTTCTGTGGAGAATTTCCGGACGAAATAGGCGAATGGGCGGATAATGAGCCTCGAGGAGGAGAACCAATCGGACCGAGATCCGCGGCATCGGGGGGAAGTACTGGACGGCGCGGTGCGCCAGGTACGTTGAGAGGGAGAGTAGGTGGCGATGGATTTCTGAGGTGGATGGGAGGGGCGGCGTCGGGAGTTGGCTCCGGGGATGAAACTTCTTCGTTCTCTGACTGCTGTTTCGTGGCGGGCGTTGGCTCGGTCGTGGCGGTCGTGGCAGGTGCATGATTTAGTTTGTGGATTTCGGCATCGTCTGGGAGGACGAAGGGAGGGAAATCGGTGTCCTTGACTGGCGGAGCGGGTGCAGAGGGTGTGGCCTTGAGTGTCATGGCCATGGGTGGACGAGCCGAGGTGGTGCGGGTCGGGGCGGTTGAGCCGGAGAGAAGGCCAGTGCTTGTAGATGAAGTGCTGGGTGGGAGGGCCGATTTGTGGCCGTCCTTTTTTGCACCTTTTGAGCTCCTGGGATCACGACCTGGAGGGGGAGGAATGCCACCGTTCGCGGAGAGCTGGGCAGCCTTTTTGTTTTTGCGATCCATGGACATGCTCTGGCCGGGGAGGACATGGGCGAGGGCACACTTGTGACCGAACTTGCAGTTACCCTTTACGAACCAAGCGCAGACGTCTTTCTGCTGACCGGGCTCGTGTACGACATGAGAGAAGGGGCAGGAAGAGCCAGCGGTGCAGGCGCCGACTTTGAAGAACTTGCAGGGGACATGGGAGAGGTCCTTTGCTGCGAAACAGACAAGATGAGGACGGAGGAAGGGATAGAGAGAGGGAATACGAACACTTTGAAGAGGAGGACTTTGGTTTGGGATATTTCTCGGCGTCGGTCTCTCTGTCGTCGGACGAGTCGAGCTTGTCGGTCGCTGGCATCATTGTGGTTGTGGTGGAGCGAAAGCAAGAAGTGAAGATAACCTAATCCAAGTCGTAGTCCGCTGCAGGCCCGACCCTTCCAAAATGTGCTCGTTCTCCCAACATGCCCCGCCAGTGAGCCGCGCGCACTACACGCGACTCTCCTTCGATGCACCGTCCAAGAGACATCACCATTTACATCGCCGCAGCCCTCTCTGGCATCGCTGCCGCCTACGTATTCAACGAGGTAACCCCCACGTCTCTACCAGCCAGCCAGCCAGCCAGCCCAGCTGACCTCCCGAACAGTGGGTCCGACGCTGGTGGGATCCCCCAAACGACGAGCCCAAGTCTCCCCCGCTCAGCCTACCACCACAGCCAGCAGACACCGCGCCGGCTCCGAACGACCACCCCCGCGCGCTCCCTCCCCTCCGCACTCATTCCCTCCCCCCTCCCCTCCCAAACGGACGCGCCCTCCTCTTGGGCATGAACCCCGATGGAATGACCTCGTCCGTGTCGCTGCACACGTCCAACGGCCTCGAACAGGACGACACGGATGCGGAGCCATTCGTCGATGTCTTGTCTCCACACCCGGCGCACGTCATCTCCAGAAAGCGCAGCGTCCGAAACCATGACCTATTCGCCACATCTCATATATCTTTTTCAGAGCTCGGAAACTTGGTGGCCCCGGAAAACGAACCCCACTAAATCCATACTTGTACACCATGAGCAAAGTTGCTTGATCTGTTGTAACATACTTTCGTCCACGTCTCGAAGAACCACCATGTAAACTACTTCTCTCCGCCCACGTCCTGGATGCCATTGTAGCAGAAGAAATCTTCGTCGCATATCTCTTGGATACCATGTCTATGGAGAGTGCAATGTTATCGTCGGGCGTCACGCAGAGGAACACGGAACAGCCTACTTTCCCTTGACATGCGACCTCAGCGCATTGAAATCCATCGCCCTTGACCCCTTGCAGCCGACCACGATATCTTCTACAGCATCGAAACAGTGTTTGCATCCATAATTAACCTTTTTGCACAGATTTCGTCCACGGAAGGTCGGACCCAGGAGCAATTCAGAGTTGCCACGCTCAAACGCTAGTCGTGACCTGTCAACAAAACGATTCGTACTCCCATTTGGCCCGCTAGCATCCTTTCGGAGGAACCCGGCGTGGCTCGGGGCGGAAGTAGGCATCAATTGGATTTGCATGGACTCGTGACGATGTGCATGCCCAATCTGTAAAGTTCGTTCAATGCCTCGAGGTTCTATGGTCAGGGAAACAACTTGCCGCAGTGTCAAAGTCCATGACTATCCAACCTCTGCATGTCACACATCGTATGGTCCCCCCTAACTCTTCCAATGCAGTATTGACAGCAGGACTCTTCTCAGACAGGCCGGTGAGATTGAGGATGGTTTTTATAAGATAAATGGCCTGGGGAAATAAGTATTCACCTCAAGCAGAGGATGGAAAAGGGAGATACCTTTTCGTCTTTCTCGAACACGTCCACCCTCCAGATTGATGTCCTGCTGCCGCCTTTCTTCCTACATTTGCTTCCCCCCTTGTCCTGCTCTTTTTCGTCGACGTTAGCCTCAATCTCGCGTTCCTCGGGTGCTTGCTGGCGCCCGTGTCTCTCACCTTGTGCAGCCACACAAACATGCGAGCAAACACCTCTGAAGTCCAAGCATCGTTCCCTCTGATACCCCTTTCTCACCTTTCCTTCACCACATTGCCGACAGAAAAACCTCGCCGTGACGCGCCTCAGGGGAGATACCACTTGTGGGTTCGTGCTCTGCCATCCTTTCGGGTAATCCAACAGCGCCATCAGATGCTTTTCAACGGGAATAAGCCAATTATTCACATCCGTCTCGACGAGCGACATGCTCAGGGACGGCCCGATGCCGGACGAAGTACCACCAGGTGGAGACAGACTCAGACTCGGATCGGGGCTTCCCTTGAACGCTCGGATGCACGGCAGCGTGCAAAACACGGACAGGGGCGGAAGGATCCAAGGGTCGCTCGGGCCAGAGGCCTTCGTACTGACAACACCCAGAGTGCCACAGCGCATATGCTTGTAGATTTTCTTTACCTCAGTCAGGCTTTTCCTGTAATTTACCTCAGCTTTCTGGCGTTTACGGCGTACTTGCAAGGCCCGAAGTTCTGATTCGATTGCAGAATGAATGGGGGACACATCTGACGAGCCGTTTCAAAGCGAAAAAGGCCAGATGGTCAAGGAGATATCGGAAAAGCAGGGTACCATCACCAAGCAGGTATAGAATAGACGTAAGATGAGTACCACGACATCGATCAGCTGAGCGCACTATGATCACTCACCGCTCAATCTGAGCCCCTCCAGAAGAAAATTCTTGCGCCGCTTCAACGAACCATAGGCTTGCGAAACAACAAGATCACCCAAATCCCATCCTTCAGCTTCCGCAAGGATTTCCGTCCTGGAAGTCGGTGCATTATACACACCCAATTCAGAGGGCATCCTACAAGAGGGGTGAGCCTTGCTCACCACTCGTCGTTCTCCATCTTGACGACCCTATAAGCACTGTCATAATTCCACTTCCAGCGGAGCAAGCTTATTGAAATCTGATGGTACATGTTGTGCCATTTGGTGCAGTAGGATTCAAAACGGGACCCAAACACCATCATCCACTGGTGGAGTGACCTAGGAATAACACACCTCCATGATTTGGGGGAGCCTCCATATTTTCCAGTAAAACTGCGACAACAGTAACTGTGAAGGAATAAGACAGGCAATGTAATGCTCCACGCACCTCCAAGGCACGCTCCCTTTCCTGATCTTCCTCTCCAACTGCGGTTGGAGCCACGAGACGCTCATGCCCTGCTCGAGCTTGTTCGGCGCCCTTGTATGCTTGGCTTCGGCCTTGGAGTTCTACCCAGTCACGCTTGCGAACGAAGATCTCGCCGTCCGGCCCTACAATATCCACGCTGGTCAGGGTCGCACATTAAGGCATCATTATATCATACATACAGAAGGAAGCGCCTTGTCTGGAAGGGTCTAGACAAGACGTGAGAACGAGTTACAAGAGGCAGACGACGTGAGCGTCGTTGGTGAGAACATAAGAACGTACACAAACATCGCACACTTTCTACAGGGAGTACCCACAGGGACTGATCATGGAGTGGCAGAAGTTCAGAGGTAACGCTGATGAGGAACTCTCTGAAACAGGTAGTGGGGTGAGGGGGAAGAACAAGTGTCAGGGCACAGGGAAACATCATAGACACGGGATAGGACTGACTTGAGGTATTTCTTCCGACAATGCCACTGTCGGCGTTACACGAAAACCAGGTTGAGATCTGGAGAGGGGATCGACGAACGAGACGGCACTCACGTCACGGCACAACCTGATTCTTGCTGCAAAGCTCAGGTACATGGCGCGTGTAGGTTTTTGGCACACCTCACAGGCGCCCCCGCCGAACACGAAAGCGGCATAGTCGGCCTCGCTCTTCTTCCAGCCATCTCCAGGGTCGGGAAGGGGGATTGGCTCGAGGGCTTCGCGCACGCGACGCCAGATGAAGGATGATTCGGGGTTCTGAGCCAGCGAACGGTATAAAAATGAGCAAGTGCGGGAGACGGAAAGAACAGTGGGAGGAGAACAAGTGTACAGGAGGATTTCGGCGATGATCTCGATTGGGAGACTGGTAAAGGAAACGCATGAGGTCCTGGCGGACGAGTTTGCCTGGTCATCGAGGGAAAGGCGGCGTTTCTTGGTGCGCATATCGACGAAGGAGTAAAAGGTGAAAACGCGCTGAATCAAACTGCCAGCGTATCCACCCAACACCCAACAAAACTACATGCGCACGGTCTTGGCGCTCCCATACATTTGGTCCTCCCTGTACGTTTGTTCTGACCAGGATCCAATCAGTATCTTAGACGAGACGAATCAGTAGAGACGTTCCCTTGGGAAATCATGGGAAGCCCCTTCTACCGACTCTATAGCTCAGTGGTAGAGCATACGATTGCAGATCGTGCGGTCCCGTGTTCGACCCACGGTGGGGTCTCAGTTTTTTTTGTACCCTTTTTCGTTAGGGAGTTTAGCAATTTACACGTTCGTTGCACCTCGACCACGATGATCAGCTTCTGCACCTTTTGGCTACTCCTTATCGTACATGTCCACGCTGCCTCGCTCTCCCTTCGATCCCCTCGCATCGCCATATCCTCCTCGGATGCGTCCCAGCTGCGTGCAGACACGTACGTCACCTTCCGCACAGTCAATCCCGCCTGACCTCCATCCAATAGTCTCTCCCTCACCGAAAAGCCGGAGCCATTGACCCTCGGCCCCTCCGACGTCCTCAAGCTGACCTTCCAAATCACCGAAACCGGCGAGGGCAATGGCGTCCAACCCCACCAAACCTTCCTCCGCTTCTATGACGCCGTCTCTGGCGAGGAAGGCATTCAGCCCGTTCGCGTCACCCCGGCCGGTAAGGCCAAGTTTGAGCTTGTACGTGTATCCAGCCCGGGAAAGTTGTCTTGACCCTCACGTTTCGTCTTTCCGCACAGAACATGGCTCGCCCACCGCCATCCTTCCCTCCGACGAACGACCACCCGCTTGCCGTTTCCCTCATCCTCGGCTCGTTCGTGCACGACCCAGCAATGTTCGACCTCTTTGACCTCTACGTCCCCGCGTCCGGCACGCCCGCCCATCACCCCGACGAAGCTGCCTTTCACCCCCAGCCGCCGATCGCCCACACATTCCATCCCGAGCAAAAACCTCCCCCCAAGGCCGTCTCCGCGTTCTTTGCCGCCCTCGTACTCACGCCGTGGATTGCATTGCTTGGGTTGGTACGTCGCGCCCTCCCTTCTTTTCTCTTCACGGCCCGCAAACCTATTGACGCGCCTACCTAGTGGTCTATGGTCGACGTGCGCGTCCCGCACCTCTTGTCCCCACGCATTCTCCCCTTCACCGCGCTCCTCGGCGCGTTTGAGGCGCTCCTCGTCTGGTACTGGGTAGATCTTAAGCTGGGCCAGGTGCTCCTCTACGCTGTCATCCTGGCGCTGCCGACTATCTTTGCGGGAAAGACGGCGCTCGCAACGACCGGCAAATGGCGCGCCGGAAAACAGTAAAAATTCACTCGTTAAACGCTTGTTTTTGATGTAATAGAGAACGTTGACTGTCTCCGTGTTGCATCCCCTTGCTCTGAGAGATGATAGCGGATTCTATAAGGGTATGTTGTGCATCTGCTAGAGTATATTATTTGGATGCACTGTTTTTTCTCTCTCGCGCGGGACAAGTACTTCGTATCAACTAGACCACGTTGGGAAGACAGACGCGGGTGGAAAGCTAAGCATACTGGGGACCTCCTTCATTCGAGGTGCCGCGCCCAGCTTCGGGAACCAAGTCCAACTGGAGGACGAGACTCCAATTACGAGGGGTCACTGGCCCCTGACTACTGAGTAGTCAATTTCTGCATTCCAGCCTGTTCGAGACTCGGAAGCTCTTTGCAGACATAGGTCAAGGTCAAAAAACCTTCCCTGAAATACAGCAGGGTCTACAGCCCTCCGAGGTATGAAGCCAAAAAGTAGATTGGAATGTACCCTGAACTCTCCGCCTACAAATATTGTACCGTTTCCCATTTTTGGGCACAGGGACAATCATGCGACGGACAAAGAATACCTGGGGGGATGACACTGATGGTGGACGTAAAGTATGTATGTTACCATGCCCCAACGGAGAAGTAACATAAGCTGCTTGGCTTTTGACAGTCGTTGTATATCCTTCAAGAAATGCTTCTGGCCACCGTGCTGAAGTATCCCACTCAACACCCTTAGATATACAACAAAAAATGGGTCTGAATTCATCGCTAGTATGACATCTGATGGATATTTTTTTGATCACTCATGTCGCAGCAGAGTGGTCAGTATCCTGACTTGGAGCCGTAGACACGCTTGGCTTTTGGTGCTTTGAAGGGGTGACATTCAGTGTTGAACACATCTAGAATAAAAGATACACTCAGTGCAAAGCACCTCTCCAGTACAACCATGCACGTACAATCGTCAAGTGAAATATTGCCGGGATTGTCAAACGTCAAGTACCTGTCAGACGACATCGGTCGAGTCATGAACGCCATCCCTTGCAGGAAGCAGCACGTACAGGTACTTGAGTACCTCCCCGAACCAGAAGCTCGCCATGTAATCAATCTTGGCCGAGGTCACATTATTGACATCATCGATACCCGCATACGCGACCGTCCCGGGAAGATACTTTTGGAAACTGCGGATGGCATTCGCGGCGTTGTCGAGGTACTTGGTGTTGCCGGTCGCTCGCCACGCGTAAAAGTTGGACTCGAGCACCTCGGGACGCAGGATATAGTCCGATGTGGTGATGTAGAAGCCGTGTTTGTTATAGAATCGGTGTTGTTTTGCCGTGGGCGGTTTTCCACCCGTCGCATTTCCGTCACTGGAGACAAAGGCAAATTCCTCGGGTCCAATCCCAGTGCTGTCAGATGAGTGAGCATGTCGTCATTGCCCGGGAAGAAGAACAAGCCTGACGCGGTGCTCGCATAAGTATTCCAGCATGCATCGGTGAGACGAAGACCGATGTTGAAGATGGTATCATTGTTCGTGAGTTTGCCACCTACGAATTGACGTGAGATTCTATTACAATGGTGATCATTCTGACCGCACCAAGGATCCAGTTTCCGCCATAGAAACAGGCAAGATGTGACCCAACATGAAGAACTTGCTTGTCATAATCAGCGAGGTAAGTCCAGCTGCCCACAGTCGAGTTCTGGTGTACGAACATATTTCCAGGAAACAATCCGGACCAGTTTCGACAACGCACCTTCAGGAGAACTTTGATAGAGGTATCCACTGCGGCTAACCACGCGTCTGCATATGAATTGTCGTTGGTGTTTGTGAGACGAGGATACTTGATCAAGTACTCGTAGAACGAATCACAACCTCCTCCCCATGTCTACACCTATTAACCTGTGACAAATAATCGTGAATCGATCGCGTACCACGTAAGTATCACTCGACTTTCCAGTCGAAGGATCGATGAGGAGTGCAGGCATGGCGGGCAACACCGTTGGCTGTCACGTCAGGATGTCGTCAGGTGGCGGCGTGTCGAGCAATTGTTTTAGAACATTACCATGTGGATCAAGTGCTGTACCGACTTCTCGGCGAGTTGGCGATAGGTGTCATTCTCGGTGTACAAACTGGCTCCTAATTTGGATTCGGGCGCCCAACGGATTAATCATTGACCCACCTTAGACGATTCCACTCCATGGTGAGCTTTCAGAAAATGTGATATTCTCACTCTGTTACTCTCGAACACAATGGGAACGACGCACAGTTCCAGCTTGAGCAATGTTCGACTACGAGGCCAGTCAGGGACGTGGAGCGCGAGACCGCTATTAAAACTCACCAATCCGTTGACGGGAGTGTGATCAGTAAAGTTAATGTTGTTAAAAGGGATCGGGCTGTTCTGTGTATCACCTTCGTGTCAAAGTCGAAAGATATCATCGCGAAATGATGCCTACTCCGGTGAATGCATACGCCATTTGTCGCGCAGCTTCCTCCGCTTTCTCGACTAGTGTGTAGTACTTCTTTCCAGAAAGCTCATAGGCAGTCAAGAGTCCGCCGACATGACGGATAGTCGTTTCAAACAGGCTGCGGTGCATGTCAAAACACTGCGCGCATGGGACGTACAGCGACACTTTACCTGACTGTGTCATTCGTTCGCGAGCGGCTAAAATCAACCGTCGCGATACGTTCGACTGCCTCTTTGAACCAATCACGGAAACCCATGAGCCACTGTAAACGCGGATACGCATGAGTCGGCCAAAACTTCGCAACCAAGATGGGAGGTGAACCATGGTATCCAAAGCGTCTGAGACGGATGCGCCCCACCCGTTCAAATCGTCTACATATGACCTAGATATAGAGAGCAGTTCGTCATGACCCCAGGCGTATTGGCTACAGCATCGATAAGAACCCAAGCGTCGCATGATGCACCTGAAAGAACACTGACCGATACGCCCCATAGGACACATCGAAAAGATCTACCACGGCCTGTCGGTGAGCTGCAGCAGTGGACGGGAGCTTCAAATTGGGCGCCTGCACCGACCCGGCATTGGCGAGTGCGGCGAAGGATATGATGGCTAGCCAACGGCGAAAGGTCATCATGACGTTTAAATCCCACGAGAATGGGAGAATGACTGACCTGCGCGACCCTGCTTTTAAACTATAATGTTTTAGCACAGGATAGGTCGGTAAGCATCGCATGTACGTGGGACGAGTGCGTGACGTTATCGCCCGACAACTTGCTGGGTATCATTCGTGTTGCAAGTTGCACGGGTCGTCCTGGCGCTGAAACCAGGGGGTTTCAAAGATGCACCCTTGGTAATCGGGACCGGCGAGAAAGGGGAGTATGTGAGCTGGCAGAAAATTCGGGTGTGCCACCTGTCTCTGCCTGGCAGCGGCTCAAGGGTGGGCATAGCATTGAATGCTGGATTCGCATGAGTTGCACATATATGATTTTACGAGAACCTGATGTATGGAGTGAAAATCTGGGCGGGGACGGAGTTGGTGTGCCAATCAGCACCGGAATGAGTCCTGTAGACGTGTGTTGGTGACATTTGAAACAGTAAGTGGTATGGGTATAGATTGGCGTCATAGACACACATCATTGTTCCATTGTTCCATTTAGCACTCGCGCGCGTACACGTGCCAGCACACTCCCCACAAGACCAGAAATGTCGTTCGCTTGCAAGCGCGCATCTACCACGTCCCCCAGCTCCAACTCGATCCCTCCCAGAGTGGCGTCCGCAGAGACCAACTGTCGTGTGTTTGGAATGAAGAGTAACGTCAGCACTAAATCGGTCGGTTCAGGAGATGCCGAGCCCGGGGCCGGATCGATCGAGTATGTTAACCGTAATTCGTTCTCAGATTCGACGTGTATGGACCTGAGCGAGAATAGTGTGCGATAGATCGACGACGAGGACACGAACCTGACAACGCGTAACCTAGATCAAAGGTGGTACCAAAAGAGATTGGCTGAACGTTGCGTACCAGTCGTAGAGTCCCCCCACCCTTGGATCTTCTTCCTCCCCAGCCTCCTTTCCCATAAGCTCGAGTTCTGTGAGCCTCTCTTTTTCAGTGCTTCTCAGTCGCTCCAGTTCTGACATCTGGCTCTTTAATCGTTCTTTCGTTTCATTGATCTGGCCGTTCAGTTCCTGCAGCTTGTCTTCCAATTTTTGCATTTGCTCTACTTGTCCATCCAGAGCGGACGTTGCGGAGGCAATGGTCAACCGGGGGTGGGGGTGAGCCTGGCGGAGACGTGTGAGGGCGAGGCGCGCATCAAGTATCTGAGCAGAGAGCGCCGTCGCTAGACTAGTCGACGATCGTGCCTTTTGATAGTCTGCTTGGTGGGTCAGAAGCCACACTCGGGCACGAACACTGGGACATCTACGGACCTTCTTCCACGAGTGGCGCCAACGTGCGAATGTCTTCCCGCCGTTCCTCAAGCATTGCTTTGGCCGCCTTCAGCGCCCGCTTCTTCTCTTCGTTACGCAATCGGAGCTCTTCATTGGAAGAGGCAGTAATAAGGGGGGCGTCGTCGGACACGATCGTCTTGACGTATTTGTCTTTGGCTTTCTGTTCCAGATACTGAAATTTAAGTTGACGGAAAAACGACTAACAAATCAATGGTCAGCAAATCGCTGGTCGGGGTCACGGAAGTGAATACAGACAGCCTGAGCTGCGACGTCGCTAGCTACTACGGCAGGATCGCTCAATGCGTCCTCGCCGGCGGACACATCTTCGAGACCGTCGAAGCGAAAAGATCTTAGCTGTGCACGAGAGCTGAGAATATGCAGGCTGGCGTTGTCGAGCGTCGCTTGAAGCTGTTTCGGCGCATCCAACGTAGACATGTCAGGACAAGTCTTGAACCGCGTCAAGCGCGTCCAGTCACGTGTCAGCTTTGCCTCGACGACTGATAACAGGCAGTGTTTACGACGAAAAGGACACGCCCAGTGCCTCCCTCACATCAGCTCGAGGACGACCTACTCCTATCTGATGTAGACGGTGACTGGCGCAGTGGATTATCTTGTCGGGCCTGCTCCAGCAACTCCTCAAGACCTCGGTCTCGCACCGCTTTCTGCAACCAGGTCGACGACAGTCAACGCACACCAAGAGACCGCACCCACCTGCACACACTCCTTGTATCGAGCCCAGACGGCCCCGCATTTCTGCTCGAATTCTTCCGCCTTCTTCTTGGCGTACTCGTTCCGCTGACCCGGCGGTACGTTCTTGGAGTGTGCAATCGCGGGCTCGAGATATCCCTCGAACCACGTATTGAAGCAGGCGTCGTATGCTTGCTTGAGGGGCGTACATTCAGGTGAGAGTGACTGCGCCATGGGGACCGGATGGTCTGGGAGAGCATCCAACATGACGCGCCTCGGCTGGCTTACATCACGATGCTGACGAGTTATGATAGCTTGCTCCCCTAGGCACGTGCTAAACTAGATACGCCTCAACATTCCTCTAGAGTACGGATGAAATCGAGGTTTTCTCCGGTCTCCTCTGTCCTCCTGGGCACGCGTAGGTTGCGTGGGAGGTGCCTTCGAAGACGTAAATGCGATCTGCGAACGTTTTGTCTGTGCTGCAGATGCTTGCTCTGAGCGCGCTTTTTGCAGCTCGGCTTTGAGGATTTATATATTCCACGACATCGAGCACAACCACACAAAAGGCATGAACACGGGTCGAATGAGGCTACGAGACACTGCGTACCGATGCGATCTGCAAACCATTCAGGTTCTACGTCATCTGGATCCCAAATACTATTTGGAAAATTCGTAGTTCGTTCATCGACGTCAACAAAGTCGACCAGCGTAGCATACAAGTGAGGGTTCCGGAACGATCGGTTTGACATGAGAGAATCATTAAAATGTCTAGGATTCACAGGGTTGCGCTTCAACGCAAGAAACTGCGCTACCTTTGCCTGTCACAGGTATGAGCCGTCGACTAAGGCGACCCGTAAAGAGTGATCGTACTTCAATGGCTGGATCACATGATGCCGTGGATTCGGCGGGTATTCCCCAGTCTACCACGCCCGGTATTGATGGCGGTCTTAAAAATTCTCGGATCCGTGCTAGCTCGAGGTCTTCGGAGGAACTCGATGCGGAGGGGGAGTCTTTTAGGGATCCTTCGGGTGTAAGCGGTGAGGCGGATAGCTGAGATCGCTCGGTCACAATGTCATCGGGCACGCGTGCTCGAGGGTGGCTCTTCGTAGGCGCTGGTCGTCGAATGATGACTTGGGATTTTGGTAATAATCGTGCTGAAGACCAACGACTGCTAAGCAGTGTACTCACAACGAACGACGCAAGACGTACCGCCTGAAGATAGAGCAGAGGTGTCCTTTAGTGGCTCATCCTATTCCCAAACAGAAACACAGCCAACAACGAGGGAAACGCTTGGACGAAACCTGGCGGGGAGACTCTTACATGCAAGGCAGCGCCAGTAGACTTGGAGGTGGAAGCCACATTGTTCTCCGAGTCACTTTGTGAGTCGTCACTGTATGCGACGAGACCTAGTAGCGTGTTAGACGACACGGCCAGCGGCGACATGGTCGTTGCTTACCGTGCATAACAGCGCAGGACGGATAAAAGGTCGATGCCGAGAATTAAATCTCCGCGTGATCGTGCAGAAATGCCGAGATGCCGAGACCGAACTCGAGGATGCGCCTACACCAGCTGCTCGTCTGTCTCGCCGCTTGGACGGTTGGCAGTTTGGCTGGCAGCGAGCATGTCCTCGCCGACTTTTATGGCAGAGAATCTGGCCACACCAACAACTGGGCCGTTCTCGTCTGTGCCTCTAGATATTGGTTCAACTACCGGGTAGGTCTAGAAACCATGAAGTGCGACTACTCATCCCAACCTCCCTCAGCATATGGCAAACGCCCTAGGAATGTAATTGCCCTCGTGTCCTCGCGTTCTGTCGTGATACAGACCCTGCTACCCAGGTATCGTACCGTAAAACGTCTCGGAATCCCCGACTCGAACATCATCCTCATGCTTGCCGATGACGTCGCATGCAACACGCGCAACAAGTTCCCCGGGAGTGTGTACGCCAAAGCAGGACGTCATCTCGACCTCTATGGCGATAACATCGAGGTGGACTATCGTGGCTACGAGGTGACCGTGGAGAACTTTATCCGCCTGCTTACAGGTATGTCGAAACAGAAGTCATTCTCTCGTGGACCAACCCTCTGTGTAGGACGCGTCGACCCGTCTGTACCGCGCTCTAAACGATTGCTCACGGACGACCGCTCGAATATCTTCGTGTACATGACCGGACACGGCGGAAATGAATTCCTCAAATTCCAGGACAACGAGGAAATCAGTGCATTCGACATCGCGGATGCGTTTGAGCAAATGTGGCAAAAGAAGCGGTGAGTAACTGGATGCACACCCAGGTCATCTCAGGGGCTCGACAAGCGATTCTAGCTACAACGAAATTTTCTTTATGATCGACACCTGCCAAGCAAATACCATGTACTCGCAGTTTTACTCTCCAAATATCCTGGCGACTGGGTCATCAGAAATAGAAGAGAACTCTTACTCGGTATGCTGTGGGTTTAACTCGCTTTCCCGAGAAATCTCATCGCGAGCAGCACGAAAACGACAATGATATCGGCGTATCCGTCATTGACAGCTATACCCACTTTGTACTCGAGTTCATGGAAGGCATCAACAAAACCAGCCAAGTTTCCGTACAGGACTTGGTACGTCCCCCAGCCCCGACTTCACCTCACTGGACGTGCTCATATGGTGAAAGTTTTCCTCCTATGACCCAGCTGTGATTCGCTCGCATGCCGGCGTACGCTCAGATTTGTTTCGACGGCCACTCAACAAGACACGCATCACAGACTTTTTCGGAGGCGTTGCTCAAGCAGAGGTATTCCCGCCTGCCGAGGAAAATGCCCCTACTTTACGCCCGGAATATGTACGACTTCCAGACACACTCCAAATTGCTTCCATCCCGTCAAATAACGTCCCCGTTGCACCGCATCACGATCCCGATGGTGTAGGAGGAAATCCCGCTCTGCCGTCGCTGAAAAGCGAGAGTAAAGTTTGGGATACAAGATGGAAAGATATAAGGAAATGGACTTCTGTCTTGATGGTAGCATCCCTTATTACCTGGGTATCGTTTACACGTTAGATCATTGAATCTCGATGAGAAACGTGAATGAGTCCTTTGGTTGCAGTG
Source organism: Tylopilus aff. balloui (assembly GCA_038089055.1). Lineage (NCBI taxonomy): Eukaryota > Fungi > Basidiomycota > Agaricomycetes > Boletales > Boletaceae > Tylopilus > Tylopilus aff. balloui. Next base: position 21,794 of record JBBPKC010000037.1, on the reverse strand, counting down.
CCCCAGTGCCAAGTTGGTATACACCTACGAAATAACGGACGGAATGCAAAGCCATCTACGAAATGCATGAGAGTCATAGCACGATACTGGGGGCATTTGCGTTCAAAAACATCTGATACTCTTCAGCATTCCACTTCTTGTCAGGATCGTACATGGTCCCGTCTCGAGATATGCACCATTCGATCACCGCACAGGGAGGCCACAACCCTTCAGGTTCGTCTCCAGCGTCTTGAAGCAACAGCGCAACGACGCCGTGCGCTGGAACATCGTATGCCGTGAAGTTTCTCACTGCGGTGCCATTATCGGTGTGCGTCCATAGGTCCTGAGCGCAAGATGGTTGTCGTGACGGAGGAAAAGCCAAAGTCAAAGACTTACCCGGACAGAGTACTGCCTTCCCGCTCGAATCCAGGGTGACTCTGTCAGGTTAAAGAACATGGTCGCAGGTTCATTCAGAGTGTTGATCTACTTCGCTTCAACAGTGCAGGAGACACGAGGACGATACCACTCACAAGCATAAAGACCGTGCCGTTCTGACTTTCACCACTCCAATACTGTGCGGGGTGGGTTGCATTGCTCACGTAGTTGGGCTAGCATCGTTTTAGGTTCACGGGCCACATACGCCTGTGCGTTTTTACTCACATTGATACCCCATCGGAAGGGCGAAATGCTGGTACCTACGACGGGGTCCTGATTGATAGCAATAATTTCGTGGTTGGTGAGGATCTCGAGGGTTTCCCTCCTTACCGACTCCAGCTAAACACGGACTTCTGTCTCTATACTTCGCTACTAAGCCCAAGGAAAGCCACGCACGTGGAGACTGATCAAGAGGGGTGATTTCATGAGAGCCCAGGCCGTGAAATGTGTCTTGGTTTCTTCATACGTTAGATCCCCATTCCCTCTTATGGTCGACATAAACATGAGATAACGGGAACACTAGACAGGCACTCACGCTTCCAACTAGGACAATTTAGGCTCGGTTAGTTATGTAGGCGGAATTACTCACTATATCCATATCGTTGTGGCCATAAAAATCAGTAGCCCAGGTATAAAAAGAATTTCTAGAAAATGGTTTCAGAACGACTCAAACGAAATAGTGGTGTAACCGCTGACTGATTGATAAGGCTCGCAATCGATGACCAACTTGCTCCTAGACGACTCTGTCAGAAGGTGATCGCATATCGTTCGAGACAAATTACCTATATCACTTGTTGTCTGGTACGCAAAATCAGTTAAGGACACACAGAAAACGTGTTATGAAGCCACTTACTCGCCAACTTTGACCATACTTCCTTGCCCAAAACCATCCTTGCTCCTGACAGAACAAATGAATAGCACATCTTGGACAGTGTACACAGCCATACTCTTCCCCATTGGCACAACGACAAGAATATGGGTGGTCTTCCAGAAGACTCGGCGAGATCCTTAATGGCGTTCGCCATACGTTCGTATCCTGCATAACACCATCAACTCAACGACTGGATAGTCGTCACGGACGAACTCACGGCCCATGATATTCTCCCTCGTGATGTTGTCGAATGGTACGGCACAGTTATCGTACCTGCAGAAACAAAAGTCTGGGCTACAGGTTCATCACAGAATAAAGACACGTACTTAAGGTAGTCGAAACCCCAATCCTGGAATAACTTTATGTCTCTGATGAAAATATGAAAGACTCCTTTGGCTTACAAAGGGGACAAGGCCTACCTTGCTTCATTCTGATACGACCCGGGGTATAATTGGCAAGTAAACCATCCCGCGTCACTGTACTATTGATGTACGTTACAGCCGAAAGATGACAAGTGGATCAGATCTTACAATGCCTGCTTTGCTGCGAGGATCATGAACGCCAACATTAAACGAGGTGTGCTGACGGACTCACAAGCCCAATTCATGGATCTGGTCCGTCAACGCTTTCATTCCTGAGGGAAATCGAGCCTTGTCTATGATACGGTCATGTTCCCACCTATACCACACGCGAAACAGGCGTACTCGCGACTATATCTCCACTATGGCTTCGTTTCTTCTCTGAGTAACAATCATCGAGATTGATATGATTGTATCCCGCATCCTAAATTCCGGAGATAAGATTTTCTAGATGTTACGCATAACACTGTTCGATACAAACCGCCAGACCTAGGGACTTCATCAATTTAGCGGTCTTGATGATGAGTTCCTCATCAATGGCACACTACCGGAACGAATGTAAAATGGCATCGCACATCTTGAACGAGGTCCACTCACGTAGTATGCGTTCCAAGCTACCACAGTCAAAAATGAGTAACCTACGATCCGCACGACCCAACGACTTACTATTATACCCCATGACTATGAAGGAGTTCGTCAGACTTTGGTGCAATCAGCCGGTTGTCATGCTCACCTGGGAGCTTCCCGACTCTCTGAATCTCCTTCGTGTTAGGCCCATACGTACCACGGTAAATGAAAAGGGTTGATAGTCCCAGGATTGCAACAAGCGTGAACACCAGAATACTCCAAAATGAACCTCTCGACTTGCGTTGTGGGGCTGATTGTGCCTGCGCTGCAGCATGCAACAAAGTCGCAGGTCAATTCTGCTGTCGTGTCGATAGAAGCCCTACTCACCAAGCAGGGGGGTGGTGGAAGTAGGCTGTGACTGCGTGGACCCTGGAATCGCAGTCATCCTACAATGCGTTGACCAGGTAGTGACAGACAACTTGTAGGAAGACGACGAGTCGCTCTAAGTTGATAACTTCGTAACGTAATGTTTACCCGCACCCGAACCGAGCTATACACGGCGGCAGTTTACATGATCACGATAAAGGAGTCGTATTGCTGCAAATATGAAGATGTTTACTACAAGCATCTAGTACTTTGTCCATAAGATATCATTGGCTGGGAATATCGATTCAATTCCTGGACGTGCATTCTGTCGCTGCTTGACCAGCACATGGTGGCGAGAGACCCTCGGGTTCGTTACCGGCGTCCTGGAGTAATAGAGCAACAACACCATGGGAAGGAACACCGGTCGCAGTGTAATTACGGACGGCGGTGCCATTGTTTGTGTGTGTCCAAAGATCCTGAAGTGGCACCCAACGCACGTTCAACCAAGAACCGTAGAAATAAGTTAACAAGAGCCGTCTACCCACCCTAACGGTATATTGCCGGCCAGCGCGAATCCAAGGGGATGCGGTCAAGTCAAAAAACATGTCAGCAGGGTTGTCGAGAGTATTAATCTATAACCAAGATCAGTCGCACTGCATCACACACGGGATTGTTTAATTACAAGCATAAATACTGTTCCGTTCGCACTCGGACCGCTCCAGAATTGCGCAGGGAACGAAGAATTGTATGTCCAATCGGGCTACAACCATGCGTAAGAACACCACTCAAGCAATGTGGAGAGCAACTTGCGTTGGTGCCCCAGGCAAAGGGCGAAACACTTGTGCCATATACCGAGTCCTGATTGATGGCAATGATTTCAGTGTTTTTGAGGATCTCGAGCATTTCCGAGCTAATGATCGCGAGCTAACACACCGGCTTTCATTTTTAGCATTCGGCCGAGAGTATACACTAGCATGCATGCCTCACATTGGTGCCAACCAACAGCGGTGATTTCATGAGCGCCCAAGCCGTGAAATGGGTCTTTGCTTCGTCATAGGTGAGATTTCCGTTTCCTATCTGAAGCTGTCCTTCGCATGAGTTATCCATACAAGAGTACTAGGCTGGGGGTGAGCACCATGTCAAGGTCGTTGTGCCCATAGAAGTCCGTTGCTTGGGTGATAAAGGAAGCACTAATCGATTGGATGTTCAACCTCTTTCCACAACAAGCTGTACAGTGGGGCTTACGAGTTGATGATCGATGCGATGGAACTCCAGTATGGCCCAATGTCACCATTAATCTGACAGAGTTATCATGTAGCACCGTGCTTGGCCCCAAATAGCCATTGCTCAAGCGCTCACCCTCCAACTGTGGCCCAGAGAGGCACCCCATCTAAGCCAGCCTGATGAGCCTACGGATGAGGAGAGAATCTAATTTTAGCTTACAGCCAGACTTGATTCTAGTAAGGACCATGTTTGAGTGGAACGCTACAAGCGCGCACATCTTTCACTTACCCACCCCCATTCACACAAGCTGAATGTGAAAGTAGTGCCGGTCTTTTGACCAACCACAGCCAATGCGTCCGCCATTCGTTGATACTCTAATATCCTGCAGTGATTTGGTGATCCTGAAAATGAACACACTCACTGCCAAGCATGCCTTGTCGGATCACATCATCATAAGGAACTGAGGATGTCAGTGCAACGGCTACAATAGGCAGGCTTTCCGAATGACTAACTAGCGCAATTATCATACCTGCAACAAAGTCAACAATAGTTCGGAAAGGACACATGAACGATGATGCCCACTTCAGGAAGTCAAAGCCCCAAGCTTGGAATGTGAGAGCATCTTGTTCCTCGTGCATGAAGGAACCAGGTAATCCTTGGCACGTGAACCATCCCGAATCAGAGTACTGGAAAAACAGACCAGTCAATTCTGATATGTGAGTTGATTAAACAACCAACGATGCCTGCGTGACTACGTTTCATGCAGTGAGCATTCCAATATTTTCTCGGCGATTAATTGTGCTCACAAACCCATCGAGTGAAGCCGATCGGTGAGGGTGTACATGTCCGGGAATCGTGTAGGGTCTAGGACCATTGAATTCAGTAGGCAGCGTTCTGGAGAACTCGTGTTACGTGGCAACAAACTGACCAGAGATGACCTCGCCTGTAGGAGTACGGTCCGTGCTCGCCCAACAGTCATCCAAATTAATATGATCATATCCAACATCCTGAGAGATAGTGAGTTCGTCTGTCAGGTAGTTGGTTCAGGTAAACCCACCAGGAGACCATATTCTCTCATGTATTGAGCGGCTTGAATTATGAGCGTCTCATTCACGTTGCACTAGTTTGGAACAACAGTGGACCGATCAAAGTGAGACCATACACAACAGCCAAACACAGCTCACAGCAAATGCATTCCAGGCTGTAGAAGGTGGCTACGTCATGCATGAAATAGCTCGGACCAGAATGCGACCTACCATTGTAGCCCATCACTTGGCAGCAGTCAGCTCCCTTACGAGCTCACGACAGTGAAGACAGATTACCTGGAAGCTTGCCGACACCATTCTGTAGTGCCCTCACAGACGACGCAGCGGACAAAATACCAACTACGGTTCCGAGAGTCTTGAACGATGGGGACATCCGTATGGGAGTGGTATGACTGTGCATACACAGTTCTTTGCCCTTTTAACCCCAACGTGACACAGCCGGGATTTTGAAACGCGTGGTACACTCCTCGGACTGATAAAGAAGCACACCGCTGAATAAAAGATACGAGTCTTCGCAGGAATCTCACAGTCGAGCAACCTCGGGACATACCGCAACGTCCAGGAGCGTTGTGACCTCGGAGATCAGAGTTTCAAAGCGAACAACCAGAAATGGGACTCAAGGTTTGATAGTGGATCTAGGTGGGCAGCGACCATGCGCGGTAAGATGTGAAGCTATACTAGGCTTTCAGCAGCTTGGTAGGTAGTCACGAATATAAATCCCGACTTGCACCTGCCATGGTGAGGCTCAGCAGCGCCGTCCCATACCGACCCGGACGAATTTGCCTGGGTTTTGTCAGTAGACCTCTGCGCATGTGAGTGGACATGGAGATAACCCGGAAGGGTGCTTGTTAGCATGCGCCGCATTTTCGAGGTGTCACGTACTCGGGTCTTTGACGATAGCCATCTCCCTGAAATGATCAGCATCTACGATCACCGCCGGTAGATCGACATGCTTGAACCCCAGAGATGATGACACGCAAGTTTCACTCGACTCTGTCGAAACGGTATTCGCTATTTCATCTATATCTCCCTGAATACGCTGCTCCGGCGGGCACCCGTGGGCGAGGGAGTGGGAAGGGAAAGTGGGACTGAGGAGTCTTGTCCACCCGTCCGCCGGAAGTGTTGCTCCGCACCTGTCAACTCTTGCCAAGATATCGCTTCAGACCGCAGAGAGCTTGGCCCGTACTGGTGGTCGGAAGGGATGCTTGATGTGGCTGTGTGTCCCACTCCTGATGTCTTTCAAGAGGTTCGCGTCGACGTCGTCCCGGACGCTACCTCCAACAATTCGTCAAATTTTGGCCTCAGGAAACAATGCTGCGAGCAGGGTCAATGTCCATGGCTGGATCAAGTTCGTCAGACGGCAGAAAAACGTCACTTTCGCTGTCATCAACGACGGTAGCTGCGCGTCAGGACTCCAAGCAATCTTGAGCAACAGCCTGAACGCGAATTTTCATGGGCACGTCTGTTCTCCGCGGGTTTGGCTTTGAGGATGTCCTCTGACACGCGTGGGTTTCTCAGCTTGACCAACGGTGCGAGCGTGCGCATGACGGGAACCATCGTAGACAGCCCGGCGAAAGGTCAAGCTCTAGAATTACAAGTGGACTCGGTAGAGATACTCGGCGAGTGCAACCCAGACGTCAGCCCTAGGTGTTCCGGCGCTTGCTTCTCCAGTTCGCTCATGCTCGCCTTTAGGCATACCCGATCCAGAAGCAGGCCCTCACGCTGGAGTATCTTCGAGACCACGCTCACCTGCGCCCCCGAACAGATGCGAACGCGGCCATGCTTCGCCTCCGCAACTCGCTCGTAAAATCCCTCCACACCTTTTTCGAGGTATGTTTGTCACCAGAGCAAAGGCCCTCTGCTCACCTCATCCCGCCGCTCACCAAAAGCTGCACAGAGGGAGGATTTTTGCTATGCACACACGCCCATCCTCACTTCCAGCGACTGCGAGGGGGCGGGGGAGACGTTCCGCGTGACACCCTCGTCTACAGTGCCAGAAACCACTGTGCCGTCAGGTCCTCACCCAGAGTTTTTCTCCAAACCAGCCTACTTGACGGTGTCCTCTCAACTCCACCTCGAGACCCTCGCATCGTCCCTCGCTCGCGTGTACACACTTTCTCCATGTTTTCGTGCCGAGCGATCTCAAACGAACCGACATCTTGCCGAGTTTTGGATGCTGGAGGCAGAATGGGCATGGACGAAAGAGGTCGGCGATGTGTGCAGGCTCGTGGAAGCCTGTGTCAAAGACGCATTGGGTTCCGGAAGCGAAGAACGCGCGTTGCTCGCCAATGGGATCGCTAGACAAGAGGAAAGGATCAGGAACCTAGAGACTGCCATGGCCTCCGAATCATGGCCGCGGATGACCTACACCGAAGCAATTTCCGAGCTCGAAAGGTATCACGTGTCCGCCGCGTCCCGGGCCCGTCCGTTCGCATTCGAGCCGAAATGGGGCCATGGACTGCAGAGCGAGCACGAAAAATGGCTGAGTGAGGTACTCGTCAAGGGACCGGTGTTTGTCACGGACTATCCAAGCGCCTTGAAGCCGTTCTACATGCGGATGAATGACGACGAGAGAACGGTCGCGTGCTTCGACCTTTTGGTACCATTCGCCGGTGAGCTGGTCGGAGGATCACTTAGAGAGGATAGGCTAGAGTCGCTTCAGCGACAAATGGCTTCCCATGGACTAGATCCCGCAGGAGAAGACTATAGTTGGTACATGGATCTCAGGAGGTATGGAAGCGCACCGCATGGAGGTTTCGGGATGGGTTTGGAACGACTAGTCAGTTGGATGAGTGGAATCGAAAACGTACGGGAGTGCATTGCAATGCCAAGGTGGGCTAAGAGGATGCTGCTCTAATCTCTACCTACTACTTGGCGTTCGACCAATTTCTACAATTACTTAGTCCGCTATGTATACCCAAGGTCATCCATCAGGAATGATCTTGAAAACAAGAAACGAATGTCCAGAAAGAGTGTCCAGAGAGCAGCAGCAGCAATGCGCGCAGATCGTCCGTCGGTCGACTCTACACTGCGGCCAGATACTAGGCAAGGTCCGCAAAACCAACACGAGTGTTGTTGACATCAAAAATGGTGTAGACATTTTGCAGGAAGACATCACCAATAATCCAGTACACTTCGAGGAAAGAGTTCAGCGAATACGCAAACGCTCAAAAGAGAACGGCACGAACGGCTCCCACCGCCAGCAAGACCAGCGATGCAATCTGTTGAGCCCTCTGAAATTGGACCGAGGTTAAAGGTGGAAGGTGAAACAGTAAAGTTGTGTGAATGAAATGTCAGTGTTGGCGCGAGTGAACCGACAACGTCGCATGGTACTGATCATGGGGAAGACGTGAGTGGCTGCTCAGCGCCATGCAACCTGGACAACATACCACTCCAGACCCCACCTCCAACTTCAGCGGAGGGCTTTGCGCCAGCGACGTTAGCGTAGAAGGCCTGGGCAATGCTGTCACTCGTGATAATCATTGTCGTTCCAGTGTCAACGATCGCTTGTGCATAGGAAGTCTTGTTGACCACAACGACATCGGGATTACCATTCAAGCCGGGACGAGATAGGCCAGCGAGAGGAATTTGCCAGTATGCCGGGAGAGATACACTGATATACTCTGTCGTTGACTCTTGATACAAGTTCGTGTTTGTCCCGCCTATTGTGAGTTCACTCTTGCCAGATTGAGAGGAAAGGGCGAAACCGAACACTGCCTGGGGCACAATGCCGTCAGAGATCAAGGTCTGAAATACAGGCGAAGCGCGGAAGACGGATATGATAGGGAATCCCATGCCGAGCAACCCATCGGGCCGGAAGGTGGGAATCTTAAACCCAGTGGAATAAGTCGTGGCAGCACCGAGAGTCTGGTTCGCAGCCTGACGAACAAAATGAACTCTAGCGAAATGACAGGTAAAAGTTGTGTGCAACACCTCATATCCACCAATGTACACATTGTCTGCATACACCGTGCCATTCACGTTCGAGCCGTCGTTGTATACTGACTTGAAAGTATTCCCAAGATCGACGGCAGTCGAAGATGTTGCGGGGTTATATCGTGTATGTCCATCGCAAGTACTGTCGCAGGCTTGATCCGGCAGAAATAGGTCCGATGAGCCGGTGTCGAAATCGACTGTAATGACAACCAGGAATATGATAGGTTCAGAACAGAGAGAGAGCCGAGAGTACCTGTAAACTTCTGTGGGGGGGTACCGACGCTGATGGTGCCCATCCACATGTTAGAGTTGACCCCGGAGAGGGATATATCGTCTCTCTTTGTATGAAAACATCGCGCAAGATAGTTGGGCGAAGGTAAAACGGGATTTCCGTGTGCCAGACTGACGCCATCCGAAGTAGGGCCCCTCCTTTGCCGCCGTTTTTCCAGCCTGCCTGCTGCAGGAAATGTATGAACGCCACTAGTCACGGAAATTGCTTGCGCCATAGGGTGTGGAGAACCTGTGTTCGATTCGTACGCAGCGAGCGTGTAGCGGTATTTCCTTTACGCATCTGGGTTAGTTTACCAGAAAAAAAAGAATGTCGCATCACAACCTCCAGCAGCCAGTTTGGTGGCGATAGCCAATGGCGGAGACGTGCATAGGACAACTTACATTGCGACGCGGACCATATGAGCCTTGAGGAACTCCTTATCGACATAGCCCGCGTTGATGGTGCCAGTGGCAGGATCGCGCGAGCTGCGGTATGGGCCAGAAAGGGTGGCGAACGACTTGCGTTCGAGAGGCACACGGATCACACTGTGATCGGGCTGGTTCGTCGCAGTTGAAAAGGAGAAGACAGCGAGCAGCGCGGCGACCGCGAGCACCAGGCGCATTGTGCTAAAGGAATGGAAAGCGTCGAGGCGGGGAAGTCGAAGGAGTCTTATATCCCTCCGGGCATCACGACTCGTACGTAAATCCAACCAGCCAGTCCGGGATTCTCACACAGCTCGTGCGCTTGCCAGTTCAGAGTCTTATCGGGCAACAGAAGATACAACGCTTGATTGGCAACGCAAGTTACATGACAAACAAGATCAGAAAGCGGGTTCGTCGGCATAAGCATCCGTTTGGTAAGCGTCTTGGGCTAAAACAGGTTCCTCGGCCGCGGGAGGGGCAGCAGAAACGACGACTGGTTCTTTCGACTCCGACGATGGTTCCGAAACAATCTTGTCCACTGGAGGTTCCAGAATTTGGACGGAATCGGGGAGGGGCTTCCTGGGCCCTACTTGACCTTCGGGATCCGAGCCCTTCATGCTGGACAGGGAATCAGATGTCTTTCCGAAAACGTAAAACGTCGGACCTACATTTTAACTTTGATACCAAGGACACCCTGCTTCAGCAACACGTGTCGCACGGCGTGATCGACAAAGTCACGAGCGGGTTGACCAGAGTGGATCATGAACCCATCAGTGAACTTCATAGACTTGGCACGGGCAGCACGAAGTTTGCCGGATACGACGACTTCGCACCCCTTGGCGCCAGACTCCATGACGAAACGAAGGACACCATAGCAAGCCCTACAACTCAATTTAGATGAAAGACCAGTAGGCGTTGCAATGGGCCTGCCTTCTAACCGCAAGACCACCGAGGAGTTTGTACCGCAAACTCTCACACTGTGCAATCGCAGAGAGCCCACGATGCTGGACCTTTTCGGCGTACAATTCGAGAGAGTTTTCAGGGAACTTGAAACGTTTTTGAACAAGTGAAGTCAGCTCGCGGATGCGGCGAGCCTTCTCGCCAAGAACTTCTTGGGTGTGGGTGGCACGGATGATGATCTGACGTGGATGTGCGGAAGCTGCTGGGACGGAACGAGCGACACAAGTACCTCTGTGCGTGCATGGGTGACACGGACATCACAGCCAGAGTAACCTTCCTCGGCAAGTTCGCGGGTGAAGAATTCATTGAGTTCGGCGCGGAAAACACCATCGGCGACGAACTTGCGCCTTTTGCTGATTTGGGCGGACATCTTGAAGAGGTGGTGAGTCTGCGGACGAGGAAGTAAGCCCGGAGATCATCTAAATCGCAGGGCCGGCATCCATCTCAACGAGCCAGGCTTCCCGGGGAAAGGCATGGGCAAACGCCAAGTGTGTATTAAGATCGTTGAACATAAGACACGAACCTTGCGGAATATGAGTCCTTGACGCCGGGCGTGCTGTTGAGCTCGACGCTTGTTGATATGTGCAGCTCCAGGTGATCCAACTTCAAGCTCCGCCCCAATAGCCTTCCATTCTCGTATTTACCCCTGGGTTGGGCGAGCACGTGCACAGTACCACTTCAGCTCTGCAAAAGATTCTCATGCGATACAAGTCAATGATTTGCGGAGCATAACTACTCTCGATACAAATCCAAAGAAACAGTACTGGGTATCAAGTTGGGGTATGCGTAGACTAGACGAAACGGCCTCCGTATTCATTTAACAACTACAAACGCGCATGAGATGGCTGGCACAGTAAAGAGAAAGAAAAGTTCGCACCTATTTCGTCATGATAGATCAGGCCAAGGCAACGTCAAGAAGTTCTACCTCGATACTGTCGACGTCTTTAGCGACATTGCGAGCACCATTGACCAGCTCCGTTGCATTATCAACAGTTTTGCTAGTAGATCCCGTGCTAAGTCCATCTTTGATGTCTGAGAGAGGGTGAACGGATCCGGATGTAGCGGAGTCGGAGACAAAGGGATTGCCACCAATGTCAGAGAGCGCAGAACTGACAGCGGTGGCGACAACATTTCTTGTGACCACTTCCCCAGCACCATTGGCCGCACCCATGGCATTACCAACTGGACCGAGGTCGCCATTGGCTTCTCCCATGCCATGGCCATGGCCATAACCTCCTACTATGTCCCCGACGTTACGCGAACGAAGGAGAGCGGACGAGCCACCAAGAATATGATCGGCGTTAATGTCGGATGGACTGCCACCCAAATCAGAGAGGATACTGGAGTCGACGTCACCGAGGACAGTGCTGAGGTCACCGACGTTTCTGGAGCCCGATTTGCCAACTCCGCTGGCCTTGCCTGCACTGGCGACTTTACCGAGTTTGGTACCTCCACTGGCCTGTCCCGCTCCTGCGGCAGCAATATTCTTCGAACCACCAAGTCCTCCCGCTGCGCCAGACAGACCGCCGATGACACGAGAGCGAAGAGGAATGGAGGAAATCGGCGCATCCGGCGAAGGAAGGGAGCCATTGACACTGCCAATGGGAATGACGATAGGAACATCGTTCTCCAGAACGAAATTCTCAGCACTGGCTTTGCTGCCCG